>KZ062212.1:10267-26955 GCA_002091835.1 Anopheles maculatus
AAGAGCAGACTTGCTCGCCAAATGCATGCAAATGTGTGCAAATGTTGCAACACTCACACTCCCACCCGCCCCCAGACTGCTTGACACTAAGACGGCGGTCAAGACGGTTTGCAGGAAGACGAAACGAAACGAACGACCAGAACTCGTGTAATCCGCTCACCCCGTGTGTGTTGTTCGAAAATGCACGGGTAATTAAATTAAACTATTAAAACAATTCTTTATTGAAAAAAGAGAACTGTTTTTGAGCCACGTTCGGCAGCAAAGCGTGTTATGGAAACCAATCCCTTCCATATGTTGAGTAATAATCGATCGCTTTCGCTTATGCTATGCAAATTTCTTTACAGCTTTGCGTCGAGAAAGTACACTCTGCTGTGCCGATGTGTTGTTATTTGTTACAAAATGTTACAAGCCCTTATCATACATGAAATGACACACTTTCTTGACGCTGCTCTTCACTATAAACGTCCATGGATTACCACAAAAATGCTACATCACACGATAGTAAACAAAACAACAGCGTAAGAATCAATTACAGCCATTAGATCCTTCCTCTTTTCGTCCGGCAATCGTTCCTAGAGGGGAAAGCTTTCTCATCAAGTAGCGGATAACGCGGTCATAGCACCATTCGCCTGTTTTATGGAAATGCTAACCACTAGCCTCGTTTACTGTCCGCCTCCTTCGAGCTACAGAATTCTCTTACTTAGTGCGCTAACCTTATCGAATAACATACATCTGCTACACGGCGTGCTACCGTGCAGTAAAAGAATTGAATAGAAAAGAACCTTTCTTCTACGCGAAAAACATACTCGTTCAATCCTTTCTCCAGCGTTGCTTTCAACTCGTCCGTTGTGGTGGTCATCCATCTTAACCTCGCGCAGAAGAAGGTGATGGTAGAGAAAGTGTATCACAAAAATATCACATCCCAATCCACCGCCAATGGGCCAATGATGTCTGGCCCCGGGGGCAGACATGATTAGAATCTGCTAAACTAAATAGCCCACACCGGTGCACCGTCGGTCTACGGGAACGGTAAGACGCATCAATCCATCAATTCATGTACAGTTGGTCGTACCGATTCGTACGGACCATGATCCTTGCCGTGCAAAAACAATTTTATTAAAAATAGCTTGCGGGATTGATGAATAATTAAATCGTTTGCCATGCACCACGGGCGCAGAAGCAGAGGTAAGTTTAGAGGCACAAACGACCACTACTACCAGGAAGTCGACCCCGAACTTATGTACTACGTCATAAGAAGTCGAGACTGTTTTGTTGTTCAACTGAAACTGACAGAGCCAACCCACACGGCCCGCTCGCTACTAAGTAGGAATAGTTTCTCTTTTCATCCGCCAACTTCCAACACTCTGCCTAGACGTGCAGCTTTGCAGTAATGGTGTAGCCTGCCTATACGTTGTGGCCGTGTGTGTTGGTGGAGATGGAAAAAAACAACCGAGAGGTGCAGGCAAACCAGGAAGCGTGCCGACAGCCTGCTGACAGATGTTCATTTTCCGGCCATATAGTTTTGCTTCGTTGTTCGCTCGTTGTTGTATTCAAATTGTTCCTATTAATAGCGTAGCTTTTTCTATTTCGTATTAATATATCTAGAAGCTTGAACAATGAACGACCATAAATGTTGCAAATACCATTGCATTGGGTTTGAAAGGTTGACGCCAAAATAAACCAACCCAGTGGTGTAATGTCAAAGGATATTTAAAATTATTAATTCGCACCAGCCACGACATTCGCTCATGCTCGCGGTGGCGGCTATGCTAATTAATGACATTCATATCTTCATATTAAGTTGAATTCTGCTCCCGCGCGGGCTTAGCGGCCACAGCGAAGCGAAGGAAAACAACAGCAGCAAACAAAACCAACAACACTTTCCACAACCGGGTTCAACTGGCGAATGTCCTTCAACTCCGGTTGCCCCCAGAAGGATACAATGCCGTAGCCATTTGCCGCCAAAATGTGGCAGCGCTTGGGAGCTTCTTGGTGGCCTCCCAATAGTGGTTCATTAGGGGGAAAAATAAAAGAACACAGGGGAAGAAGGGAGATGATAAAACAAACGTAATTTTCGCTTCACGTGCTGATGTCACGCTATGGGGCTACGGGTTCTAATGTTACCGCCCATTGGGTACACCACCACCCGGGTACCTGGGGTAGGTTGCAAAAGATGTGATAGGGTGTGATAAATTTTACCACTCTGTTTAATTTCCAAACGATACACACGAAAAACAGACGGATTTACGGATGGTAGCAAGTATTCACGACACGACTACCAATTGGAATTATTTTTTTGTGCAGTCTGTGCACGGCTAAGAAAAATTGATCTCTACAAATTCTTTCTGCTTCTTCACATACCTTTTTGTACGGGATAAGCTGATGGTAGTGTGGAAGCTTTATTTTATAACCTGCGACAACGACCATTTTGCTGACCCTTTGCTTGTCGGTATCGTCACACCGGGAAACTTTCCGTTGAAAAGGTGTTGGTGTTGAAAAACTGTGTCCCTGTATGTGACGTTGCGCTTTGCTAGCGCTTGACACACTTTATGATGAGTTGACTGCGAGGTATGCGACACTTTGCTTGGACGCGAGGTTGTCTTAGTCTAAACAAACAGCCAACAATCCTTTGTTTCTATTCCGTCTAGTTCCAGTACTGATGGCTTTCGATGGCTTGGATGAATCTGCTGCTGCTGCTGTTTTGGCACTTTTGGTGTTCGTGACGAGCAGGTCTAGTTGTTGTTTTCCTTCCAACTAGACAAGGTTCTGCGCCGCTTACTGATGATCTTTGGATCGTCGTTAACCTCAAAAACCAATCGAACGGTCGCGTAGCTAACACTAAAGCTGATGATGCGTTCCAGTAACGCGCTAAACTCAAAGTACAATCAACACTCGCACCAGTTCTCATTGCAGTTGGATTCAAACGATGAGCGGTTAGGTACAGCTTATGGTGACAGCTTTTACAACCGGCCACACAAAAGGCACACACTTTTCTTTTCTTAATGTCTTTATTAGTAAGTTAAACAGCTTACTGTTTTTTGCGAGAGACGTATTAAAGTCACACCATTTGCGTATCGGCGGCCCAATTAAGCAACAACGTCAATCAATCTCTTCTTTCCGTCATCACCACGTTTAATAGTTTTCATTCAGTCGCAGGCTCGCAGGCACACACACACACACCGTTTTGTGGTTGTATTGATTTCGGTCGGTTTGAAAACAAATAACACCAAAAGCTTTACCACACACTTGCGCACCAAACAAAGCGTTAATGAGGAGCAGGAGAACGCGAAATGAGAGGACAGACGCGGAAAGTTGTGTTTTCCGCGCGAAAGAATTTGATTTCTTTCTCCACTGCCGCGCTCCTCCTAACAGCCGTTAGTAATCCGAGCCACTCCGAGGCTACCGAAATGCTAGTGGCAATAATACCAGCACATACACATCCGAAGAAACGACAGCACAGGAGGGCAAAAAGAAAAACAGAATAGTCGAAAAAAATAGTCAAACGTTCCCGAAAAAAAAAAGACCTTATCCCTGTGTGTTTCTCTATTAGCGGATAGCTGAGAAGCCGTCGGAACGACGTATCACCACCGGCGACATGAACGAACTGTCGCGTACCGGAACGTCGACAAACATTCACTATGATCCCGAACTTACTACTCCTGAGCTTCGTAGTGTGCCGAAAGGACTCTCCTCGATTGACAGGCCGAGAGAGAGAGAGAGAGAAAGTGGAGCGAATGTAGACCAATACTCTCTGGTGTGTAGCTAGGCTATGTGAAAAACAATTCCGACGATTCCTGCACTAGACTACTCCACTAATTGACAAGAATCGGCACAGAACACGAACGATGCCGACACATGGCAAAACAAAAGTCATTGCCATGGAGCTGTAGCACAGCACCGTATACAACCGTACGCTTGAATGTTATGGCCAAGGGACCTGCTGTCTGACTGGCAGTTTTTGGGAAGAATAAGAAGGAGAAAGGGGAAGAACAACATTGGGGGGGAAGGAAAACGTAAACCCAGACCATGCGGTGGAATTCTCCTTCTCGGCGCACGGCACGGCAACGTGTTCTGGACGACCTCAATCATTTCCGGGGACATTTTGATGGCTGAGGAAGAGAGCCAACCGCGGCACAGGTGTCTCCGCACAAACGGCATAAACAAAGCTTAGTACTATTGCACAAGTAGCCGGTAGCCAGTCGTGTTGGATACACGTGGCTAACGTAAAACGCGTGTCGCTAATTCCTACCATTCGCCTGCGGTTTCTAATGGCTCGTGGACTTCTAGTTGCAAGAGATTTGCAAGCGCCAGTTTACGTGGACGTGTACGTCACATGAAGACGGTGTTGAATTGTGTGCCATGGCGAAAAGAGATATCATTGGTACTTGATTTCATATCATTTTTCCTTTGTTTAATGGTTCCCAAATAAGGTATAATTCAAAAAGCTTTTTCTAAACCAAAAGCGATCCTCCCCACTGCTTTACGTCAACTACCAGGCGTCTCCATTGACAGCAACCAAGCGCGGAAGGCTTTCATTTCAAATTAAATCGTACCGTACCAATGAAAATGGTAGCACCACGGCGAATCCTTAACGAACAATCCAAACGTAGCCGTGGAAAACGAACCCTCCGGACACCAGACACGCAAATCTGATTTCCCCCGAAAGGTTAACGTGATGTTTTTTGAGGCCGCTCCATCCGGACCGGAAACAAAAACACACATAAACACGTACATACGAAGGAATGAGATTGAAAAAGAGAAGCCACTGTCAAGGGCACTAGACAGGCTGTGGCAGGTGGATGCTGTCCCGGTATTTAAGGACGGTTCGGTGTCGCATCGGATCGTACCGGCATAGCAATTGCATGACAATTTGCTCGTCTACATCTGCAATGCATCACCAACACCACCACCACCACCATCATCAGCACCGTATTCGGTTTGCCGAAATTATAGCGACTGGTTCGAGGGCAAACCGGGTGCTCGTTCTCGAACCATAACAAGTCGGAATGCGCTCACTGTACGCTATTATGTGCAGCGCATCAATTATGCTCCATTATTACCCTTCCTTCGGGTTTGTGTATTGGCATCGAATAGGTCGTGTGTTGTGTGCTTTCGTCCTTACTAGCCGTTAAAGATTGCTAGAATTGGTAGGAAATAATGCTGAAGTAGCAATTCAAGAGCTCTCTCTCTCTCTCGCTCGCTCTTTCTCTCTTTCAGGGCAAATACCGCTAGTTATTGAATTGAGTATCGGAAAAAGTTGGAAGGCGCCGCCGCGGTTTGAAATAATAGGCGCATTGGAGAAATGGGAAGCAGGAAAACCCGATTCGGTATTATTAGATTTCGTAGAGCAGGGATACGAAAGCAAGGATACTTATGTAGGCACTTGAAATACGCGTGCAACTGATGTTGTTTACTGGCATTCGAGAAGTAAATACTTTCGGGCGAAGGTACATTGAAATATACCATGTTTATGGATCTTTTAATTATAGAACACTTGTACGTGCTAAATTTGACATTTCTCGCTTTTCGTGTGTAATTTCAAATCAACTATTAGTTGCAGGAAACTCGATCGATAGATCAGTTTATTGTTGAGTGTAAAAAAAGCCGTACTCTTTTGATGAAATCCAGAAAATATCTTCTTCTCTGGGGCACTACAATCTCTGTAGGTGTTTTTTCAGCTATTTCTAGCTTTCTATGATTTGTTTTTTACACGTAGCTGAATAGTCGGCCCTGCGTACGGGGAGGCGGTCCACCGGGATTCGAACCCCGGTCCTACCGTGTGAAGACCGGCGCTAGTATCGGATATACCACTGGGCCGCCCCATTCCGGTAAATATAGCCATTATAAGACTTTTTATAATTTGTAAAGATGTGAGAAGCATGTAAGCTTGATGGCAAACAGTTATAAATCAATTTCCACATCGGTTCGTTGAAATACAGTGCGTAACACAACTATAAGGCCACTTGTTTTTTTGAGAATAACTAGAAAAGTTGAAAAGTTAGGTAAAATTGATGTTCTACAAAGTTGTAGAGAATAAAAAAATGCGGATTTTTATGTATTTTGCATATTTTTACGCACACTAATACTATTTTTTTCTCTGGGTTGAAAATTGCTCCTTGTAACATAACTATAAGGCCACCTACGAAAATCCGTTGTTTTTCATGCAAATTATCATTTTAAAAATCGGTAAAAATTACAATTAGTAAGAAAGACTCCCGTTTAACGTAAAAACAATTTTAAACAACTTGTTTTTTAACTGTTGGTAAACTTATGCATGCATTTGGTAAATTTTCAGAGTTTTTATGCATAATTTTTTATATTTCTATTTTTATAGTTTTTTTTTTGTCTATATTTTGGACTAATTTTTTTTGGAGCATGAAACCTATCTTCTCAACTTTTCCAGTTATTCTCAAAAAACAAGTGGCCTTATAGTTGTGTTACGCACTGTATAATTGATTTTTGTCCTATCAAGATTAAGCTTTACGATTAGCTTGTAGAAGAGAATCAAGTTCTTTCGCAACTGATTCTAAAGAAATGATTCAAATATTCTAGATTTCTACCGTTCGACTGGTAGGGATATAAAATGCGAGTAAAAATTTGTGTTAAAGTCATTTAGAAATGGAAAGTTTTAGACGACACCATAACCAAACATACCATCAGGTACGGTTGCGTATACATAACGAACCATGCAATGGTCAATAATATCACATCATAATCCCTCCCCGGTCACGTTCTATACAACGATACCTGCTCAGTTCACCAGCGCCGAAATCATACAAAAGCAAACCCATCTTCATGTGTTCTACTCACCACACTTCCGTATACCGGTGCAAAGTCTCGCTGCACCACGTCCAGATCACGCATACGCAAGTTGTGATTATGGTCTGCCAGCGGCTTAGCGGACCGGTCAAATAGTGGCAACCGCGCCGCATTGCTGCTACCGTACGCGTTGGGGCCCTGGTCCTCTTCGGGGTAAGACCGTTTTACCGTCTCGGGCACGTTCTCCTTAAGGTGACGCTTCTGCTCACGGGCTAGCGCAAGCTTTTCCTCACGTTCGCGCGCCAACCGCTGACACTTTTCCTCCAGTTCGCGTTGTTCCCGTTCCTTGTCGCGCAATCTGAGCGAAAAGAAAGCGAAAAAAAAAACGCAAACGATAAGAAAATCATCATTTGCATTGGAATGCAACCTAAATGCACCTGCGTTCGTATGCTTCCCGTTCCAGCTGTTCCGCTTGTTCGGTCGAAATTTTTTCACCCCGTTCCTGTTGCTCCTTTTCCATTTCCTTGTACTTTTCTTCCTCTTCCAAGATGCGTGCTTTTTCAGCTTCCTAGAAAGGAAAATCAGTTTATCGTAGCATTGCAATAGCTGATCAACATCGAAAAAAAATACGTACATAATCTCGCTGACGATCTTTCAGCTGCATCACTTCGAATAGCAACGATTCTTGCGTTTCGTCCGCACCAGGTTCCAGTGGTTGTTGCTTTTCAAGGTTCTTCAACTCCGTCTCCGTGTTAATAATTTCCAGCGCATTCTGTTTCGATTTGTCCAATATTTGCTCGTGCTCGACTAGAATATCCTCGAGAGGTTTCTTGCGCGCTTCGTACAAGCTTACGGCGGCCACCTTACTGTTACGATCGATCGTCGGTTTAAAGCCCGGCTTCGTGAAGCTCTCTTCTTTCATTGGAATGTCGCTGATGTTCGGATACTCAATATCATCTGGAAAAACGGGGTGAAAATTGTTATAAAGGCTTCTGACGATGTTGAAACTTGCTACGCGCATACCTATATTATCGCCCATTGCGTCCACAACCATCGGTGGACGGTAGGAAGGATTCAAACAGCTTGCCGGATAGTGCAAAACGAAGCTTTCATATCCACCGTCTAGTCGAATAATTTTCGTATCTTCAATATCCTGATCGTACTGTACAAGATGACACACGTGGTTAAAATGGTTTCCAGACAATCATACCGAACAATTTTGAAAACACTTACATGACACAGAATGTAGTTCAAAATGTATATCGGCGTATCCTTAACCGGTACACCGGTCGTATTCCAATCCATCAGAATCACTTGATCCTTCACCATTCTGTTTGACCACAGTGTACGCGATTCGGGTGGGAGGGCATGGTTAATCTTTCCCGCCGTCATACCGGCCACCAATAAATGCTCCGGTACGTTAACCAGATACGAGTACCGCAAGTGAGACGCATCGAAATCCTTCACTGGGCGGCAATCCATGATCAGCATACTAATTCGACAATCGTTAATCATTCCATGCAGTTCCATAGCAGTGACGGTCTGCTTTTGTACCGAGGCCGGCATAATCATTCCCCCGTCCTTTGCTCCCGTCGGACCATTCTTACTTTCCCGTTCCAAATCAACATCCTTGGCAAATGTTTTCAATCCTTTCAGGCGGGCACGCTCCTCGTACCGGATCTCTAGGCTAGTTTTTAGCTTCTTCAACTTGTCGAAGATCCGGTTGAAATCGCTCTGCGTCCCCAGCAGCTTGGTGACCGTTTCCTTCTTCCGTCCATAATCCTTATTTTTCCGTATCACCTGCACCAAATTCATTAGCTTCATGTATCCAATGTACGCCATTTCCTCGTCCCGGTTGATGTAGTGTCGTTCGCTCTGTTCGATCAGCTTCCGTGCCGACTTGCATATGATGTCCAGTTCGCGGTCTTTAATGTCGGCCGGAAGCTTCATGTACATCTCCTCCAGATCATCGATATGTTTTCCCATGTGCAACTGCTTCGGATAGCTCATGATTGTTTCCCGATTTCGCGCAATATACTTACACAAATTAAATCATTGAACGGACAGGCAGTTGTCTGTTCTCCGGGGGGGAAAGGGTCTATTTTAGGGATAACACTTGCTCTCTGAATAGGGGACGGAAGCTTACACCGGTTTTCAGCTGCAATTTGCTATACGAATAGCAATATTTTGCACAAATTTCACTCGAAACTGATGATACATACACTGTGTTTTTATTAGGATCACGCATAATTTGTGTGTGAATAGCGATGTCAAAATATCAGAGCTGCTGTCAAAATGCCGATCACAGTGGAATGGTTTCTATTTGCTCCGTACGAAATTTGGAACTGGTTGAATATGCACAAAATGTATTATAATTTAAAAGATGTATTGGAAAATAATTTAAAAATCAAAAAAATTGCTTCCACTTCATTGTGCTTATCGAATTGGAAGAAGAAACAAAGTAGCTGCGTGCATCACCTAGCAATATACGATTCAGCCCTGAAAGAAATGGCATGACGTTATCCAGCCCTGTCAGCTGGCGAACCGTCATCGACGGCGAAGTTATTTACTGTTTACCAAAATAGGTTTTCATCTCCGTTGTAGCGATGAGTAACGAAACAATTTGTTAATTCACTGCGACCGATCTCGAATTCTAACAAACGCGTGCAAGTGAACATATAATTAAGAAGGGAAAGCTACAGCTGATTACGATGAAGTACGCAACGTCACCTACGCCGTCCCGCAGCAACAGTTCGCTGCTGGGGATGTCTTCCAGAACTACATCGCCACTACCGCCACCGGCAAATTATCGAGATTGCATGAGTGCCACCACGAAAAGCTACAAATATTTACGGCGCTTCGTCAAGTTTGATCAAATGGACTTCGAATATGCAATGTGGCAGATGGTATACCTGTTCATAGCACCGAAGAAAGTGTACCGTAACTTCAACTACCGCAAACGTAAACACCCAAACAAATACCCCATCCCCATCTCACCATATCATTCTAATTGTTTGTCGTGGTATTGCAGAAACCAAATCACAATTTGCTCGCGATGATCCAGCATTTTTGGTGTTGCTTGTAGGATGTCTTTGTGGTAGGATAATGGAGAATCTTAAAATGTATCAAATGTACAAAACATTAAACTGCTTCTTTCTTCTAGTTACATCCATTGGCTTTGCGTGGGTATTAAGCTTAGGATTCGTGCAAACCATTCTGTTCACCTTGTACGTCGTGTTTGTCGACTGCATATTCTGCGGAATGATTGTGGCCACAATGTTGTGGCTGATAGCGAATCGTTACTTTCGCGATCGGAACAGCGACTTCGATATGGAGTGGGGCTACGCGTTCGACGTGCATCTGAATGCATTTTTCCCGCCACTCATATTACTTCACTTTATTCAGCTATTTTTCTACCACCCGTTGATAAGCAGGGACTGGTTTGTTTCAACCTTTATTGGTAACACAATTTGGCTGTTGGCACTAGGATACTACATCTATATTACTTTCCTGGGATATAATGGTGCGTGGCGGGCATTTGTGTAAACGTTGTTGTGTTTTAATTGAACCATTTCATTTCTTTGTGTTTTGCAGTTGTTCCAGCTTTGAAAAATACGCGAATAATTCTCGTAACACTACCGCTGCTGTGTTTGTTCTACGTAATGACACTAATTATAGGATGGAACTTGAGTGTTTCGTTGATGTACTACTATCACTATCGGGTGTTATAAACAATAAAACGTACATTTCCACACCGTTGAACAATAGAGCATTGAAATACTGTTTCTGTTCTTGTTTATTGGCGTGTGGAAGAAGATTTTAAAGAGATACGACAAAAATCCTTATATTACGAAGCGTTTGTTGTGCAATCATTGCATGGTTGAGCCAGAAAACAATTGATTGTAATTGAAGTAAAACCGAAAATCTTGATCGAAAAGAATTAAATGGTTGTTGAACATAACTGTCAAATCGGACCGCGAAGTGGCGTTCGTTCCAGCCTGGCCTTTTACGAAGCTGTCAAATACCAGCTGTCAGCGAAAGGACACAAACGTGTGAATGAAACGGCAGACAAATGCCCCGTAATCACTAGCTACGTGAAAAGGATAACCAGAACAACGCACCCCAATGGGACAGACAAAAAAGGAATTCGCCATTTTAAAAAGTCTATCACTTGCTGCTGCTACTGCTACGATTGCTCCCCGTAGTATCGAATCCAGAAAAAAAGCGGGGGGTGAGTAGAGAAGAACAATAATTTGCAACCCTTATTATTTCGTACGTGGTGCGTGTGTTCCGCAACATGGTGTAACTGCGAAAGTTTGCTGACCGCCTGGGCCGTGCGAACAGTGAGAGGATGCTGGAGCAAGTGCAGACATTCGTCTAGAATCGAGAAAGTTGCATCGGCCTCCCATCCATCGGCCGTCAGGCGCGCAAGGCGACCGCGTCAGTGTATGTAGTGCAGGAAGCGAAAACTGTAAACGCAAACCGTAGATATACAAGCTTACGCGAGGAGTCATAGGAGGTAGTGCGGATAGCGCATGTATAATTACTTTCTTTTACGGATATCTCGCAAAGAACCCGTTCTAGTTGTGGAACTGTACTTGTTGGTGCATTGTGCCCCCATACCTCCTCCCGCAACACATCAACATTGGCTAGATCTGCAAATGCGGAAATCGAACAAAGACATCCCCAGTGTTGGCTTGTTGCATCTCAGACGCTTCGGGAGCGTTGTGCAGAGTTTCGAGAGAGTGTACAGTGTACAATTACAAGGGCAACATTATAGCAAAGAAAACAACAACAAAACATCAGCATTACCTCACATCCGGACGAACGATATCATCACCATTCTGGATGATTCAAGCTGAGGGACGGCATATTTCCAAAGCTGTACATTCTGGTTGTGCTTTATCGTACGAAAGATTGAACATTTCTCTTCAGAAGCGTTTTATTATGTGATAACTCTATGGTGTGTGCCTACTGTGAATTGTGAATCTCTGAAAGTTGATGTGCGTGCGTGTGTTTCTGACGCATGTTGGAAAAGAAAGCCGAAGCGTAAGCAAAAGGAAACCCACGCGAAGAGCGAAGAGTAGAATGAAACAGTAACGAGAAGACAACGTTTTTTTTCCCCGTAAGAAACTGGCACACTCCTTGTCGCCTGCCCGCGGTGGGGGGTAAAATTATTATTTGCAAATGGTAGAGCGAAGATCTCAGGCGAACTAATTGTGTTGCTGCATTTCGGTAGATGTTGTGTGTTTTCTTGTGTATCAAATAATTATTGCTGTTCGCTAGTTATGTTGTGCGTGTGATTGCAGGAAGCTAAAATTTTCCCTTTTCTTTCTAGGGGTCCGTTGTATAGAGCACACTGGACGCACGCATCTGTTTGGCTCTGTGTGTGTGTACACGAGCGCGTGCGTTATCATCGTGGTGTGCGTGTGTTTCTAGCGGTGAATGTCAAAACTTCAGTTTGACAGAGATTTGTTGGTGTTTTGTTTCCCTCTTGCATCTCCCGGTCAGCGGAAAGTGTGTGTGTGTGTGTAATCAAAAGCAAACCCCGTGTTTCTGTTTTTGATCTAGTGTGCCGTTCACCTTGTCGGGTGGAAAAGCCTTCCTTCGCAAAAAAGCCGGTAAACCGTTAACAGGGCAAAGAGACAGTGAAATAAGCAAAATTGCCAGTTGCTGTGGCTAAAGCATTGTTTAGCAAACTTGTGAAACGCTCGATGCATTTCCTGTTTGTAACGCATATGGCCATTGGCGTACGGAAAGAAATAAACACACGAGACCGAGGTGAATTGCATCTAGTTGGTGACATTTGAGCGATCGGGCACCAGTCCGGGTTTATGTGTGGTGACAGTGCAACGTGCAAGAAAGAGCCGAGAGAAAGGACTTCAACGCGCTAAGCTTTAACAGAGGGAAACATAAGCAAATCGACAAACGTTTCTAGAAGGGTAACTGGTTTAGCGTTTGCATGTGCAAGCAATTGTGCTAGCATCAGCGAAGGCTTCTCCAAGCGGGCCATCGAGTCACTGGTAAAGAAGCTGAAGGAAAAACGGGACGAGCTAGATTCGTTGATTACGGCCATCACCACCAACGGGGCACATCCGAGCAAATGTGTCACGATACAGCGTACGCTCGATGGGCGATTGCAGGTTCGTTTGGCTTAAAAAATCTTCTATATATACATATAATTGAAAAGAGTTTCTTAATAAACTATTACTTTTCCTGCTTCAGGTCGCTGGACGCAAAGGATTCCCGCACGTGATCTATGCTCGTATCTGGCGTTGGCCCGATCTTCACAAAAATGAGCTGAAGCACGTAAAATTCTGCCAGTTCGCGTTCGATCTAAAGTGTGACTCAGTCTGTGTTAATCCGTACCATTACGAGCGTGTCGTTTCTCCCGGGATCGGTAGGTTACGGCAATTCGAACGAGGTTTGTTTCATTGACTGTACATGGATTTTTTTTTGGCAATTGCAGATCTATCGGGACTCACGCTTCAGTCCGGCCCAAGTCGCTTAATAAAGGATGAATACACGCCGGGTTCGGTAGTTGGTGGAGGTATGGATATAGATGGTAATGAAATCGGCACCATACAGCATCATCCTTCGATGGTGGCAGGTGGTGCGTATAGCACCATGTCGATGCATCCGCAAGTGCCCGGTAAGCAAGAACACACACACACACACAACCATACACATTTTGATTTATTTGCTGAATTAGTTTGTTTTTATTTTTACGTTTTTATTTTTTCTTCTTTCTGTTCTCGGTTTTCGTGTTATTTGCATTATCAATTGATTTGCGTGTTCATCGTGGTTCTAATAACCCGCGTCACAGACCCATCTCAGTTGAGTGGGCTGTATGGATCTAGTAGCGGTCCACGGCCGATACCGAAGCTGGAATCTGCCGAACAATCTCGAAACAGTGGTCCCAACAGTTGGATGAGCGGTGCTGGCAGTGTCGGAGGTCCACCGTCCGCAGCCATGTTATCATCGGCATCCGCATCCGGAAGCCAGCAACACCCTCGCTTATCTTCTTCTTTACCGCTTTGTGAGCACTTTTCTTTTTTTTTGGTTTTGGTGAAGCAGAAAACAAGAAACCAATTGTCGCTCTCTCTCTCTCTCTCTCTCTCTCTCTCTCTCTCAATACGGTCACTAATTTGAATGTTTGTTTCTCTTACTATACAGCATCCGTTATCCCCAAAAAGGATATCTTCATCACACAAGTAAACGGCACCGCCAGGGTTCAGCAAGGTGGATACTAAAAGCAACCTGGGACTTTCCCAGGATTTCGAAAGGATGGTCGGGTTGACGGGTGGATCGCATCTGTATGCGGCCGGTATACCAGCGGCCGCACAGGAAAGTACGTATTGCTATTTAGCAATCTGTGTTACAGCTTGTCTTGTAATGGTTTTTTTGGTTTGACAGAGATTTGTTGGTGTTTTGTTTCCCTCTTGCATCTCCCGGTCAGCGGAAAGTGTGTGTGTGTGTGTAATCAAAAGCAAACCCCGTGTTTCTGTTTTTGATCTAGTGTGCCGTTCACCTTGTCGGGTGGAAAAGCCTTCCTTCGCAAAAAAGCCGGTAAACCGTTAACAGGGCAAAGAGACAGTGAAATAAGCAAAATTGCCAGTTGCTGTGGCTAAAGCATTGTTTAGCAAACTTGTGAAACGCTCGATGCATTTCCTGTTTGTAACGCATATGGCCATTGGCGTACGGAAAGAAATAAACACACGAGACCGAGGTGAATTGCATCTAGTTGGTGACATTTGAGCGATCGGGCACCAGTCCGGGTTTATGTGTGGTGACAGTGCAACGTGCAAGAAAGAGCCGAGAGAAAGGACTTCAACGCGCTAAGCTTTAACAGAGGGAAACATAAGCAAATCGACAAACGTTTCTAGAAGGGTAACTGGTTTAGCGTTTGCATGTGCAAGCAATTGTGCTAGCATCTGATCTACTGTAAGGTCGTACAAACCAACTCCCCAAAAAGGATATCTTCATCACACAAGTAAACGGCACCGCCAGGGTTCAGCAAGGTGGATACTAAAAGCAACCTGGGACTTTCCCAGGATTTCGAAAGGATGGTCGGGTTGACGGGTGGATCGCATCTGTATGCGGCCGGTATACCAGCGGCCGCACAGGAAAGTACGTATTGCTATTTAGCAATCTGTGTTACAGCTTGTCTTGTAATGGTTTTTTTTGTCTCCTACTTTTACAGTCGTCCGCGACATGGCCGCTATGCCAACGGCGGCACCGACCAGTGCGGATGCGTGTCTGAGTATCGTCCATTCGCTCATGTGCCATCGGCAGGGAGGTGAAAGCGAAGGCTTCTCCAAGCGGGCCATCGAGTCACTGGTAAAGAAGCTGAAGGAAAAACGGGACGAGCTAGATTCGTTGATTACGGCCATCACCACCAACGGGGCACATCCGAGCAAATGTGTCACGATACAGCGTACGCTCGATGGGCGATTGCAGGTTCGTTTGGCTTAAAAAATCTTCTATATATACATATAATTGAAAAGAGTTTCTTAATAAACTATTACTTTTCCTGCTTCAGGTCGCTGGACGCAAAGGATTCCCGCACGTGATCTATGCTCGTATCTGGCGTTGGCCCGATCTTCACAAAAATGAGCTGAAGCACGTAAAATTCTGCCAGTTCGCGTTCGATCTAAAGTGTGACTCAGTCTGTGTTAATCCGTACCATTACGAGCGTGTCGTTTCTCCCGGGATCGGTAGGTTACGGCAATTCGAACGAGGTTTGTTTCATTGACTGTACATGGATTTTTTTTTGGCAATTGCAGATCTATCGGGACTCACGCTTCAGTCCGGCCCAAGTCGCTTAATAAAGGATGAATACACGCCGGGTTCGGTAGTTGGTGGAGGTATGGATATAGATGGTAATGAAATCGGCACCATACAGCATCATCCTTCGATGGTGGCAGGTGGTGCGTATAGCACCATGTCGATGCATCCGCAAGTGCCCGGTAAGCAAGAACACACACACACACACAACCATACACATTTTGATTTATTTGCTGAATTAGTTTGTTTTTATTTTTACGTTTTTATTTTTTCTTCTTTCTGTTCTCGGTTTTCGTGTTATTTGCATTATCAATTGATTTGCGTGTTCATCGTGGTTCTAATAACCCGCGTCACAGACCCATCTCAGTTGAGTGGGCTGTATGGATCTAGTAGCGGTCCACGGCCGATACCGAAGCTGGAATCTGCCGAACAATCTCGAAACAGTGGTCCCAACAGTTGGATGAGCGGTGCTGGCAGTGTCGGAGGTCCACCGTCCGCAGCCATGTTATCATCGGCATCCGCATCCGGAAGCCAGCAACACCCTCGCTTATCTTCTTCTTTACCGCTTTGTGAGCACTTTTCTTTTTTTTTGGTTTTGGTGAAGCAGAAAACAAGAAACCAATTGTCGCTCTCTCTCTCAATACGGTCACTAATTTGAATGTTTGTTTCTCTTACTATACAGCATCCGTTATCGGTGGTCCGGCCGGGCTAACAAACAATGGGTTGCGAGCGTCGCAAAGCTCACAACAACAGACCCAACAACCTTCACAGCAACAGCCACAGCCTTCATCACAATCCAGTTCACAATTAACGAACGGCGGCAACAGTGGCTTACTTGGCAGCTCTACCCAATCAAGCGCAAGCGGTGGTGGCAGTAGCGGCGGCTTGATCGGTGGAGAAGCCTCTCAATATTATACGAACGCTGCCAGCGCGGACCCGTCGATGGGTAACGATCCACAAAGTGCTATGGGGCCTTCCAGCATGTCCGGGTCGCTTTCAGCAACCTCGCCCGTATCGCCCCATCTACAGCAAAATGGGTACGTGTCGGCCAGCAATGGACAGTCGTCACAGGCCGGTCCTTCCGTTGGTCAGCCGCAAGCCAATCAAACGGGTGCGCCACAATACCAGCAGCAGCAGCAGCA
>KZ062212.1:27103-68807 GCA_002091835.1 Anopheles maculatus
TACTGGCCGCATAGTTCCAACAGTGGAGCTGGTGGTGCTGTTGGTGCTGGTGCCACTGGTTCCAGCGTTGGTACCGCCACCGGTGGACAGCTAGCGGAACTGCCCGGCCAGCAACGTTTGCTGTCGCGTCAGCCCGCACCCGAATACTGGTGTTCGGTGGCTTACTTCGAGCTCGACACACAGGTGGGCGAAATGTTCAAGGTACCCTCGAACCGACCGAACGTCACCATCGATGGGTACGTCGACCCGTCCGGTGGCAATCGGTTCTGTCTCGGGGCGCTTAGTAACGTGCATCGAACGGAGCAAAGTGAAAAGGCTCGGTAAGTTTTGTTCGCGGACACAGGCTTTAAGGAAATGGAAATCAGCGCATTTCGTTAACCTTATTTAAACCTTCCTCGTAAAGGCTACATATTGGTAAAGGTGTACAGCTGGATTTACGTGGCGAAGGAGACGTTTGGTTGCGGTGTCTCAGTGATCATTCAGTATTTGTACAGAGCTATTACCTCGACCGGGAAGCAGGCCGAACGCCTGGCGATGCCGTACACAAAATCTATCCCGGAGCATGCATAAAGGTAAGCTGTAACTTGTGCTGGTGACGGCGATTTCTGATACAGCAATGACATATTCTTTGTACTGCTTTTTTTTCCCAGGTATTTGACCTGCGACAGTGTCATCTGCAGATGCAATCCCTCGCAAACTGTGCCCAGAAAGCGGCCCAAATGCAAGCCGCTGTTGTAGCGGGTGTATCGGCCGTCGGAGCTCCCAGAAGTATGCCGATGGTAGCTAGTGTACCGCTGCAACAATCTAATCGTTACTTTGTGTTGGAACGTTTTAGGTCTGTCGGCGGTCGCTGGAATCGGGGTGGACGATTTACGACGTCTTTGCATCCTGCGACTGTCGTTCGTGAAGGGTTGGGGTCCCGACTATCCGCGGCAATCGATCAAGGAAACGCCCTGCTGGGTGGAGGTACATCTGCATCGCGCACTGCAACTGTTGGACGAAGTGCTACATCAGATGCCGATCGATGGTCCTCGTGCCATCGAATAAAGTTAAGCTAACGTTACTTGGCTGCCGTGTGGCAACGCGGATTGAACATTGGGCAGGTGAGGTATTTTAAGTAGCGTTTAAAGTCACTAAATTGTGTGGCGTGCGTTTAGAGTTAACCGTTTCGACCGAATCTACGGCAGCGCTCCATGTTTTCCATAACGCACCAGTCCACTTTTTCGTGATTCTGCTTAGAAAAGATACGTTTCCGAGTTTTATTTTGTATCAACATTGGGCCATAACACTGTAAGATGTAAAGTGACGATTCACATAAGTGCTTTTACCGTTTTCACTGTGGTGTTTGTTTTGTTCCAAATTTTATTTGTTATATCCTCAAAACAAAGTCGTGTCAAATCAATATCTCCAGGATGTCATTAAAATCATACATCGGGATTTTCTGAAAGCGAAACTTCAAACTCTGGTGTACTGTAGTCACTAAATCGGTCTGAACGGTTTAGTTTAAACGCACGCTGAGCTCGATAGAATTAATAGAATGTACGATTGATAATCGTATAATAGAGAAGAAATCGTAGAGGAAAAAAAAACTATGTAAATATAGAAACGGACCGAAAATGGCCCGTGATGATGGGTGAATGGGTGTGATGACGATTATGAGTGGGTTTCGTAGTGTGTACAAGTGTGATTCTAATATGACAAAGATTTAGTTTGATAAGCAAAAGGCACATGCATGCAATCGTGAAAAAGCAAATGTGCACTTGCGTGTGCACTGTGGTAATAAGAGAGGCCGACAGTAGTGACACGATTAGGCGAGATAGAATAGTATACTACAAAAACTAGGGCATGAAAGTGATGCAACGTTATTGAGAAAACCTTCTCATGTATACTAATGTTGGGCAAAAGAAAGAAAACAACAATTGTGCAAAATATGATATATTACGACACAAACATGGACGAAGCATAAATGCATTAATCACTGCTCAGCAATCCACAGCGACACAGACAGGTCTTTAACGGCTATTGTCGGAATGAGCGATATAGTTGTGTTTGAGAGTGTTTGTATATGGCTTACTGAAACTGCTGCTATAGAACGCGCGTTGTATGCGGAGAAAGCAAGATTCGTACGACTTATCGAAGCGCTGGAAGCATGTACTCAATACGTATAAATAGCAAAACACTGCCTCACTCCACGACGGTGGGAGATGGCACCTAGACACAGAATGCAAATTTGGCGTTAAATGAAAAAAATGGCGACGAGTGCTACTGAACAATTGCTGCACCTACCAGTATCAAAGCGTAACAGAAAACAAACAAACAACCTACAAAAATGTTCTACCTCTGATTGAAACAGTATGTTAAACTAACATTGAGCTCCTGCGCTCTGGTGGGCCAATGCTATCCCGGACTGCATTGAATTGGTTGCAACCGGGATGGGATTAGATCGCTCAAATGAAGCTGAAACGTTCGGAAGTGTTACAACAAAAACGATATAAAGCGCGCTAGAAGTAATATTTTCTTGCCCTGTTTATCCCGAATCGCTTTGTGGAAATTTAATTGCTTTTTAGATGGAAAAGAAAGTAGTGTTCTATTTTACTTTCACTTACATTGGGTAATATTTTTATTTCTTACTTTGTGCAGTGTAACCCATCTTACGCGAAAGTTTGTTGTAGGGATTGTTACAGGCAGAGCCTACAGTTTTCTATTTTGCAACGCAGGACGGTGTGTAAAGTGTTCAGTTGCAGTGCGATAAAACCGCGAGAGTGCCCACGAGTTGTTCAACAATAAGATACAATCTTGCTAAATATAGAACCCTTAAAGCTGGAGATGTGGAAAAGAAGCTGTTTTCGATACGCGCCGCAACTCATTGTATCGTTCTTCGCCTTTGTGCCATTTTGTGTTTGTTCCTTTTGTTTGTTTTGTTTCTGTTTGCTTCATGTAAGCTGTGTATCGATAGCTGATGGATACATTTTAGTCCCTCGCCTTCCATAATTCGCTCTTTTTGCCGTTTGAAATCGTTGAAAAGACACAAGTGCAATGAATCCAACTGAAGCAAGGAGTAAAATAGTAAATATAGCAAACATGAGAAAGGTGGTGAAAAAAAAATTGATTTAAAATCGTATGGCACTCACATACACAAACACTTGTGCAGAAATGCACCGCTACTTTCAAATTCTACCGAAAACGAAAAGGCATTACTCGGTATGAAACATACGGTAACAAGTACGCGTGCTGCAAAGATACAAATTATCTTCCAAAGACAAACAGAGACCGCAGAGGAGGAACGTGTGAATTTTCATTTCTCACAACAAAAAAAGCTCCTTGTGCCTTTATCCATCTTGCTTCTCTCTCTCTTCCAAAACCAATAGAAATAATTAGAATTTCTCTGGATTTGTTTTCCGCGGAAAATAGTATTTTTGTGTTTTCCAAAGTGTTCTATATTGTTTTGTTATTTTCAGCTGTTGATTTTGAACATTTTAAGAAAACCTAATCCACTATAACCTTATGTTTGTGATACATATTTTCAAAAAACAAATTTTAAAAGTGCTAGGATTGCGCCACTTTCATATTCTCCTCGTAAAGTTTTTGATTTTGTTTCCTTCATTTGTTACAACATTTGTTGCTCTTTATATTATGTGTATCTCTTTGATACATACAATAATTAACACAATTCACATGGACTCGTATCGTTAATAGCATTTTTCTATTATGTTTTGCCCATCAGGAGAACTTTTTTTTGAATTTATGCGATCCACAGATGTTTTTGTTGTTGTCTCAGATCAACATTGCTCGATTGCACAGTGAACCAATGTGTTTTGGCACGACAAAAGCATGGAAACTAAAAAAAGCATAACTTTCTTCACTACCGTAAGAAGTTAAAATCAAATAGTTGCAACGTGACCTGGCAAGAAAATGTAGTAAAACAGCATTACTCCCCGAGCATTGCAAGAAGCAGAGGAAATAGAAGCAGTAAAAGATTATGCTGATTAAGTGAAAGGAAAGTAACAAAACGAGTTTGCAGAAAAACGCACGAGAAGAGAAGAAAAAGAAACAAAATATATACATTATAGATTTATCCCTATTACGAAGTGTAAATGAGTTGCATCATTTTATGAATAAAAAGATCCACTATTTTTAAGTAAATACACAATATCGCGTAAAGAAAAGCGTACGCTTGGATACTATGCCAGGGAGACGGGCTTGCTTGCCTCCTATTCAATCTGGCGCTAGAGAGGGCCATCCGAGACTCGGAGGTGGAAACTTCGGGGACCATCTTCTATAAGTCACTCCAGATCTTGGCATACGCTGATGACATAGACATCATTGGTTTGAGGCTCTCCTATGTAGCAGAAGCTTACCAAACGATCGAGCATGCGGCACTGAACCTCGGATTGGAGATCAACGATACAAAAACTAAAATGATGGTGGCTAACAAACACTGATTTACGCAGGGGTGATGTACAGATAGGTGATCGCACCTTCGAAGTCGTCCAAAACTTCACCTATCTGGGGTCAAAAGTCAGCACCGACAACAACATAGACGTTGAGTTGCGCGCAAGGGTGCTGACTGCCAACCGGTCATACTACAGCCTGAGGAAACTTCTCCACTCAAAACACCTGTCGCGACGGACGAAGCTGGGACTGTACAGAACCTTTATAGTCCCAGTACTCACATACGCCTCTGAGACATGGACTCTGTCCAAAACTGATGAAACCCTCTTAGCCGCGTTCGAGAGGAAGATGCTCAGAAAGATTTTTGGCCCCGCATGTGTGGAAGGACAATGGAGGAGCCGCTACAATGACGAGCTCTATGAGCTGTACGGTGATCTTACTATCGTGCAGCGAATTAGGCTCGCCAGGCTCCGGTGGGCTGGTCATGTCATGAGAATGGCACCGGACGACCCAGCCCGTAAAGTCCTTTTAGGCCGTCCACATGGACAGAGGAGGCGTGGTAGGCCCAAACTGAGATGGAGGATTGGCAGACGACGGTATCGAGGATTGTTGCAGCAGGCCAAGACCGCGAAGCGCAATCACAGCATAGTAAGTATACTATGCCGAAAATGTTAATCCTTCATCTGGCACAACATTATTTCTTTTTGCTTTGCGAGTACACGTTGTCGAATGATGAGAATTTTAGCTGAAATGAAAACTATTTTATTTGATACTTTTTGTTATCCATCCACCCATCCATCCACTTAATATGTATTTACAGATCGAGAGGAACGTACGCGTACGCGAGACTGTGACGAGAAAGCAACAATTCCCTTGCCTGTTCTGTTCTTACTTTTAAGTTGCACTTTATCGGTAGCGTTCTTAAACTCTAGTGTGTAATCATTGTTCATTATGTTTGGATGCACAAGAACTCCTAAATTGTGCGAGACTAGATTCCTTACGCTGACCTCCGCAACATCGGAGTTTACAATAGACCAATGTTGTCGTCTATGTCAAAAAACAAAATCTCGATCCCTCTGAAACACCTGACTATGGTACTACAGAAATCCATGCTCGTTCAGGAACTCGTCACTAATCTCCTGCTCGTTGATGTTTATCAGGTTTCCGAAATCACTCTCGTCGAAGTTTCCCATGTCGGGTAGATAGTAAGGGATGGTTTCGACGACCACGTTTGGGCCAGCCTGGACCTGCTGGACGTTGCTGAAGAATGGCACAATGATATCGTCGTTCGCCGGCTGCGGAATTTCGTTATCGGAAAAGATCTGTGTAAGTAGTGAGAAGGTAGTTAGACAGCACAAACAGTCATCTTCGTTTAGTTGACTTTCTTACCTCGTCCACGTTGAGATTGTTGAAAATGCTGGCACCATTTTCGCCGTTCATGATGGAATCGAAGTTGATCGTACAGTTTTCCACCATTGCGCTGGCTTGCAAGAGTTGGTCCTCGTTTACCGGTAGCTCTGTCACCGGTTGCAAGGTAGACAGATTGGTTTGTCCAATCTGCTCACTACTAGCGATCATCGGTACCGGCTGTAGAACGGTATCCAGCGTAGACTTGCTGTAGTTGTCAATAATATCGATCATCACGTTCTGTACCTGTAGAGGAGCCGGCGCTACGGTATGTGGCTGAGGACATGTGTTATTATTGCTGTCAAGCGCAACCAACAGGTCTTCCCGATGCGGTCCTCCATGCGAATCGCCAACGGATGTGGAATCGATCGTTGGTAGTAGTGCGATCGTTTCTGACGCTACCTCACAGGATGGCGCCATCGGATACTTAGGAAGATTGTTGTTGACAGTTTGTTCGTTGTTGTTGTTGTTAATAGTAGTGCCAGCATGGTCGACAGTGCTGTACGAGGGGGGTCCCTTTGACTCGAATCGTGCCGATGACGATCGACGGTTGGCTTGTGAGCCATTGTTGGTTGATTTGTTCCGTTGCCGTATGCGTACCCGGCGGCGTTCGCTTTTTGACACATCCATGGACAGTTCCCAGTAGCCTCCTTTGCCCTTCTCATCTTTGGCCCGTTGTACTTTGGTAAAGAAAAAACTCAACGACAAATTGTGCCTGATGGAGTTCTGGCGATGTGGTACATTATGGGAAAGAAAAATAATTTTATTTATTTTGCTACGCGTTTCGCGTGGACGAGGCGAGCTAGCGCGATACCTACATTCCAGTTTTTGTGCACTTTGTAGTAGGCAAACTTTTCCTGAATCCATTTGCATATCTGCTTGAGCGTCATGCGGCCCTCCTCCAGCATGGCCATGGCGATGATTTGTGCATAGTTGAAGGGTGGTTTTTCCAGCGAGCTCGCCAGTGACGTGTACTGTTCTTTGCGCTTGTCGTATGTCTCTCGGCTCCTACCGAGAATGGAAACAACACACGTCGTTAGAAATAGAATAGTGTCGACCTTCCCCACCCATTATCGGTACTTACCTTCGTACTTGTGCGATAAATTTATTGAACCGTGCCGTTGGTAAATCCGTGAGTGGAGCGTCCGAGGGTGTCAGGTTGGTGATGTTCTTCAACTCCGTCAACCAGGACAAATTAGTTAGCTCCGGTTCGGAATCGTCGTCGTCGTCCTCTTCCCGCACTTCGGCAGGACCAGTTTCCATCTCTTCATACTCGTGCTCATCCGTCTCGGGTTCTCCAGTGAGACATTCTGGTGCGTTAGGATCTTCTGGTGATTCAGATATCCCCGGTCCGGATGTTTCCACACTACTGAAACTGTGATCTAGCTCAGAATTACCGGGTGTATCCAGTGCAATGGAGTAGCTGGGAGAACTGATTGCCAGCTGCGAAGCTCCATTTGTGTAGTTTTGGTTTGTGGGACTCGGCGAACATGTCACGTCCGCATCGATCGATGTACTGCTGTTAAGGTCGTCCACCGATTGTTCCGATGTGGCGGAACCGGCAGTAGAAGTTGCCGGTGTCAGCGGGAGCGCCACATTGTGAGCGTTTAGGATGTAATCGTAGGCTGAAAGGATGAAAATGATTGGAGAGCATATTCGTTCAGGGTAGGAAATGAGTTAAAGTATTGAGCTGCCATCAGTAAGAAATTGTTGAATGTGCTTGTGTCCTGTTATCAATCTATTGCATCTATTGCAATTTGAAAAGGCGTTGATGAAGGGACAGGCTAAGACAGGCTGTTAGTTAAAATACCTTCCGACCTAACCGAAAATCCTATATGACACTTAAACTTACTACTTACAGCTCATATCATTGTTGTAGATAATGATGGTGCCGGGAATTTTGAGCAAATTGTTCAAAAGGTCGTCTTCTTCGAGTTGCGTCATTGTGTGATTGCGTATCCGACAGCCGGGGAATTGCGTTTCCTCAAATCAATCTCCTCAACTTCACAGAAGAAAAAACCACGCCAAATAGTAAAGCGGGTCTCAGCGACACATCAATACACTACCACTTTACAGCTTTATCCGAGGGACAGTAGAAATTGCGCACTGCGTACATGATCCGTGTTCCTTAATCCATCATTGGAACAATTGGTAGAAACTGCCATTGCTTTTGAACTCCCTTTTTAACCGATGAACTATCGCGGATTTCCAACATTTTTGTTTCACTAGGAACCGTTTTTCAAGCTTCACTTGTACAGGTCACGTAAGTGCCAACACATCCGCGGCCGTTATTAATTATTCACGCAAACTAGATAGGAAAGTTTTTCCTTGCAGCAATTTTTAACTATTTTCACTTACATTAAACGCACAATTTTTCAATTCAAATATCGAAATAGCTCATTCCATAGGCTGTATAACTTCATCTTTTAATAACCTTTTATTTCCTCACGCCAGAAGGTACACACCGTTGGTTGGTCACACTCAGCCAGGGATCGATGACAAATTTTCAACGGAAAACAGGCGCACTGGGCCGCTCATGTCTAATGTCGCGTAACGATTCGATCATAGACAGCATTCATCGATTAGTTTTGAGATTCGATCTAGCGCCGAACGTTTCACTTCAAACTTGCACTGTTTTGGGGATGTTTTGAAGCACACTTTTAAATTGTTTCCTTAGTTTGAAATTAAAATCTTTCCAAACCGCCCGCCGCCCCCCCCCCCCCGGGGGGGGGGGGGGGGAGAAACGAGCTTTGGGAAGGTTTTTTCCGACGCTTTTTTCCTTTTCTTTGTGCGCGCGCCTTTAACCAGTTACGGACATGTTAACCGTTGCTGCTGTCGTCTTCGTACGATGACCGACTGGACAAAGGCTTCGCTGGACCAGGGTCCGAGCTTCGTGCGGTCACAGTGGTCACTCGATGCAGTAGCTGGTCGTCCTGTTCTAGCATCTGGGCTGGATGGTTCCGGTGACCGTTTGCTGGAGACGCAGTACGTTCTGTCCTGCCGAATGGTACACTACTGCCTCCACTTCTCTCTGACCTCTTGCTCGCATTACACTTACATTCAGCGCGAGAAGAGTTTTCAGGACATGTACGATTGTGGTTGTGTCTGTGTGTATATAGTAGGTTCGGAAAATGAACACGTCCCCAGGTTCGATCGCATCGTTTGGCAGATGTCCTTTTTCGTTATGCGGCAAGTAACGCAGCGGCAGCGCGAGGTCCCGCTCTAGTACGGTGTCCAACGGTGTGTCGCCTTAGTGAATACACCAGAGCGTGTGGACATAATTGTTGTACGCTTTCGGTTGCACCATGTGCTGGGCCTTTAAAAGCAGTCCTGTGGGCATGTGTTCGTGCATATGTTAAAATTGTTTAACGGTTGAGAAACGCTCACTTGCCCTAGTAAGAGGGCTATGTGGAGGAGTGCGTTACCTACCCCCCCGCAGGACACCAGGACGCCACCACGATGCACGGTTATTCGTCTCTGTTTTAACTCTCCGTTTACTGTCCATTGGTGTTCCCTTGCCGTCGTTCCATTGACTGAGTTCGTTGGTGAAACGATAATGAATAAAAAATGAGCAAGGACCTCCGGACGCCTGGGTCCGGTAGAGCAACAGAGTGAAAATACCGTTTGTTCTGCGCGAGCGAGCAAAGGAGAGAAGAGAACTAAAACGAAAAACAGGGTCCAAAGGGAAAGAATTTGCGTTACATACAAACCCATGCGTGCAGTTGTGTGTACCTTCTGTTCGGCATATATAAGGCAACATCCGGTCTGGTGTTGATGTTCGACGTGAAAGCAGGACATTATGACGTCATTATGTCAGTCCACGGTAGGCCCGTTTTCAACTACAGACCTTAATCGGTCATTCCACTCACCGCACGGATCCAGATTCAGAAACGAAGGAGTAACGTGAGAAGGACTTTCACGTGCCGATTTCTACGGAGGTCCTTACTTTCCGGCAAAAGACGCAAAAATAAGAGCAAACTTTGACCTCAGCACGTGAGGGTTATGTTGGTGGGAGAGCGAGCGAGGAAGGGAATCGTAGCCGGATAGTCTTTACGGTTGTCTACGGTTCTACCTATTGCATTCCATACGACACATTACAGTAGCTTGGTTAGAGCTACGTACGATTGTCGTTGTAGAACCGTAAGGGTCGCTAACGACACAGTCATGTGTCCTGCGAAGTTTTTTTTTATTCGTTGTCCACGTGACGCACCTTATGCGTGGCAGGTGCAGTGAAGCGTAACGAGAGTACCAACAAAACTGTGGCAGCAGATAGGTTATTCCCGTTTGCAATTGATCGACGCGCAGATGCTGATCGAGTATCGGAAGGGCACGTCATCTATGGTTGACATTCAATGTTTAAACCTTATATATTGTTATTGTGTCATTATTATTCTTCTTATTTATTAGAAGATAAAATTCATACCTGATTTGCCTAACATCGATCAACTCTACTAATAATTGCGTGATAAAATGCTGTCACAATTGTGATATTTCTCGAGCAATTTCTCCCTTCATCTAAAGCAGTTACTGTTTTTTTTGGCTCCGTTTGCGTGAAACGTAAAATCATTTTTACCCTGCGACAATCATTGACACCAAAGCAATACGGCCAGGCCGTTCTAATTGAATTAAAAAAAAAAAAAATCATTGACACCACCAATAAATGTCTGCATCTATACGGCACTTCACACGTACTTTACCGATTTTACTGTCTCTGTCCGTTTCGGGGGCACTATTTTGTAGAAGGGTGGCTAAATCGTTTTATACTCCCCTGTGTGTAATTTGTTTTTATTTGCCTCCTCCACTCGAACAAACCCGAACCTTGAAAAGGCCGCAAGGACTTCCAGCACGGGGTTCGCAAGGTGCAGGTGTTGCATGGGAAATTGTTCGTCCTGCACGCGATCGGCCTTATCTAATGCAACGTCCCTACGCAATCCGATCGGTTAGCTGTGGGGTGGGTGCTACAGAGAACCGCTAGTCATCGCGCACTGCGAACACTTTCGACCATGTTTTGGGGGAAAATTGTTTACTTTCATTTCATACCCTAAAAGAGGGAACAGCTACGCACCGAAAGCGCTTCCTGGTAAGGGTCTAGCCTGGCCCAGGGGTCTGTCCTTTTGCTTTCCACTGTCGATGTTAACCCTCCGCACGCTGTTTCATCATTTGCCGCTTGGTAGATAATCTGTGCCACAGTAGCTCGAACAAAAAACACACCAACCCCAAAGCAAGTCCGACGGCAAGTAGAAAGAACGCACCGAGCAGGTGCGACGGTTGCAGCGCAATCGGTCCCGGATTATCGAAATGGCGCGAATTGGAGATGGCGTGCTGGACCTTATTATCGGCAAACTTTGTCACCACCTTTCAGGACGAAAAATGGGTGAAGATGGATTAGTACGTACAGCCGATGAGACATCCTTGACGTGCTTGAGGTATCTTGTGGGAGAAAAAAAATGAAGGGTTGACCAATGTGACAGTGTTTTTGAAAACAAAAATTGGTCTCGAATAAAAGACTGCGTCCATATTCCGTATTACTGTTTGCCAATAGTGTCCCGTTAGAGGGTTGATCCAAGATTGGTCAATATACATGCGCAATAGAAGCTTTCCATTCTTACGGTGTAACGGGGCCAGTATCTGTCTCTGTCTGGCTCAGAGCTTTTATTGTACCACACTGACCACCTGGGGTAATACCTCCTTGTCAGATGGGGTGGTTTTGTACATAGGACCACCTTCACCGTCATCTTACCTCCAGCTCCCAGTAGCGCTGAATTCCGCTCTGGAAAATGACCAGCGTCAGCTCGTCCAGTTCGTCCATGAGCGGCCAGGTTTTGGTGGCCATAGCTACACAGTTCTCCCAGTAAATGTCCTCGAGCATGATTTCGTAGTTATTGGACACCTCGTCCGTAATGTAGTCACCAACCGCGTAGTGGCCATACGGCAAGCGTTCGATACTGTACGCTAGGGTCCGCTGCTTTGCATGGCGGTGAAGCACATCTTTCGGGTAGGTGACAAAATTGTCCAGCAACTTCACAATCGTTGGCTAGAGGAATCCGGATATGAAAAGTTAGGCTGTGAGGTAGACACACTTCCCAGGAAGCGACCCGAACACAACGTTAACGGACCTGCGTTGCAAGCTGGATGGAGAAAATCCACGCGTCATGTGTTGAGCCCCAGCGTAGATTACGGTCGGCCAGTTCCTGTACGGTGTCGATCGACTTTTCGTACCTTGGTACCGTCATTACACTGGCCAGTCCGCCACTGTACGCGTTGCCTATCATTAAGCCAACGAACAGAAGCGATCCGATCAGAATCATTTGCGAGGTGTAAGGGTTTCGGTTGATGCGCAATAGTACGGCCTGAAGGATGAAGATGGAGATGACTCCCATCATCGATTCACATACATCCACCCGATGTGCCTGGAGGAGAGGCGTGGTTCACTTGAATCACATTATTGGAGCAAAGTTTTCAAATGGCTTACGTTTACCTCGTTTGCTTTAAACTTTTGCGTTACGAAGCTGACTATCACCTCGATAATGGTGGACACCACCACGGTTGCCAGCACCGCCATCCACAGGAAGGTCGAAAATGGTAAAATACCAAGCATCCACGAGGACAGTGGCAAGGGCTTTGGAACGATGCAGGTTACACCGGTGCGTGAGATCGGTTTCGAGAGGGCAAGAAACAAGGACTCGTGGTGCCAAGAGTAGAGTGCACCAACTCCAACATCAGCCCGCCGCTCGACTATCGCCCCGATAATTCCATCGCCCGTTCGGTTGTCATAAATCTGTCCCCACTCACCTGCTTCGTCCAGCGAGATCTCCAGGGTACAGTTCAGCTTGGCACAGAACTCTACGAGTAGGCGTGACTCGGTACCGTCGAGAACGAGTGAACGATTGTGCTGGTAGCATGCGTTCGCATCGTCCGGATTGTTCACACTGTTCCACAGCGTGTATGGTTCGTAATTAAAGATTGCAAGCCGTACATAACGTCCCCGCAGATTGGTACGCCTGTTAGGGAACAGATTAACGCTGGCCGTCGACACTGGTACGGACAGACCGTAACTATCCAAAAGTGACCATTCGTCTGTGTCGAATTCATTCGTCAAGAGATCCACACGGTTGCGAGCAGACTGCGGGTGTACCAGTAACAAATCCATCACGTCATGAATTGCACTGTGTCGCAAGACAGCACGCACGTTTTCCGCGGTATCATCGTGTATGATGATGACCCGTTTGTGGGAGTATCGTACCGTGGCACGATCATGCACGTAGTGAAACCGATCCAAAAAAGTGATGGCCGTCGACTGGGCCAGAATGAAGGTCTGTTTGGAAGATAGTGTGTGCGATGCGTGATAGAACTAAATTGCGTTAATAATGAGTGGTTAGGTGTGAGTTTGACATGGAAGCGGATCGTGGAAGCTTATCTGGTCAGTTCTTCAACAGCGTCTCTATGAATCATGCTTGTTGTAATACGCGTGTGATGATTAACAACTTTGAAAAGACACCAATATCTTAGCTACCTGGCATCCATTTTCTATTGCTTCCAGAAGAACGTTAGGTTCGTTGCTGGATAAATTTACTATCATAACGGGATGTGGAAACTGCTCAGCAGCAGCCGTCCAATGTCCCACATTGTTTGTGCCCACGACAATGCAGGTACAGAAAAAGGTAGCCAAATGTTGATGAACTGTAAAAAATTAGATCTTTAGGTGTTATTCCTCTCCAAACGTGACTAAAAAGCAACTTACATATCCATATTAGAAGTTGATTTAATTCGAATGGAAATATTATTCGCTGTGTAAGCTCCAAAAGCTCTCTGCTGACATTCATTGTTCGATTTGTTACCTCACTAAAGGCCCTATAAATCGTCAGACTTGCAGACGAACGATGCTTTTATACCATCGATTGTAATAAGATGTACAATATTGACGCATAAACATGCAAACAAAGGCCAAGATAATGGGAAATTGTGTTTCCCAGCAAACATTTCACTCGCGGCTTTAAATTGAGCTCAAACAATCGATAAACTGATTGGTTAATTTCAATTCGAACAACATCCTGTTTTAGCAAAGGATTTAAACGGACGCTCGATAAACTGTTTGTTTGCTCGTAACAAATTTCTCAATTACAGTGCATTACCGCGAACCTGCACAAGGACACAATCGAACTGTTGGGAATAAAATGTTTAAGAAACAACATTCTCTGCTATCATTCCCTCGGCCTAGCACAAAAAACGTTACATTTCTAGTTCGGTCAGTTGATAATACATAACACAATTAATCTTAGTCAGTTAGCATACGACACAGCGCAGTACAGCTTATTTCGACGGAAATCACCGTTCGTAATGTATACCTCATGGCGCATGCATGCAAAACAACTGTTCCGAGTGTTTAATCGTCCACGATCTCTCCAACACAATCCGATAAACGTGTGTGGGACCCTGTTGATACTAAAACAAGAGGAAAGACACCACCTATCGTGATTCAATGCGTCACTAGGTGTTTTGATAATTTGGACGGAAATTGGGTTTTGGTGGGCGGATACTGTCACTGGGGAATGGGTCGGGTGTGCAGCAGCTAATGTTTATAATTAGTAGATGTGCGGACGGTCGGGCGGATACTCGAAGGGACAAAAAAAAAAGGTGCACATGCAATTGTCGCTATCAGCAGAACTAGCGTGTTGGGATGGACGATCGGCACGATCCTACCGAATCGTAGTGTATAAAAGATTACATTTTAGCACTGGACAGCGTATAGTTTGCGTTCGTACCCAATACGATGAAGTTCTGCATTGCTCTAGTGGCCTTCTGTCTCGCTGCGATGGTCCGTGTGAAGGTAAACCGAACGCGGTCTTGAAGGGCAACAGCGTTCCTAGTTTCATGTTTCGTTTGCTTCGCTCGTTTTAGGCCGACCAAGCAGAGGAGCTGGCGCAAGCGAAGGAAATGCTGCGTGGTTTGGCGGCCGAGTGTAAAACTAAGGAAGGTGCAACGGATGACGATGTGGAAGGGTTTGTCAACGATAAGATACCTGAATCACGTACCCAGAAATGTTTGGCCGGCTGTATGCAGGAACAGTTCGGTATCTCGGATGGGAAATCGTTCCAGGAGGATGGATTTATCGAAATTGCAAAGATGCTCATGAAGGGCGATGAGAGCAAGATCGAAATGGCGAAGACGATCGCCGCAGACTGTAAGAATGTTGCGAACGACGATCGCTGCGAGCTGGCGGTGGAGATTATGAATTGTTTGAAGGAGTCGGCCGAAAAGCATGGCATTGAGCTTAAACACTAACACCCGATATCACAACAAATCACACCATGAACAGTAAACGACGGCAACTGTTGGAAGGGAAATACAGGAGATCGACGTCTTGCGGAAACAAGTTCCGTACAGATACAAATAGCTCTATTCGTTCGCATTTGCTTTATTTCGCTTCGATATCGCGCTCACACCGCACAGCAGTCATTGTTCTAGTCGAACTTGTAATTCTTCATCACCTCGTTGAAGATAGGCTTACAATCGATCTTCGCATTAAGCCGTGCGCAAAGTAGAAACACTCCCGAAAGCTTTCGGTGCAGTGAATAGATTTCTTCCGGCGGTGGACACAACCGGTGTGCGATCATGACCGGTACGAGTGCCGCAATCTTCTTCGTAGTGCTCTGCCGCCCAAATTCGAACTCACCGGGAACGCTAAACACTTCGCCCAGAATGAGCACCGCGTCAATGTGTGCATTTTCCATTGCTGGTGTTTCGTAGCCTGTGAGGAAGCCCATTTTGCGCGATAGCTCCAGTATCTGTTGGCGGTCGTTTTTGGTGGCCGCAATAATAACCTACCGTGAGACAAGATTAAATTGTGTTATACGGAAATTCTAAAAGACGGGTGGTTTTCTTCTCACCTTTAAGTAATCGTCCATGAATGCTTTCTGGTAGAAACGGGTCGCACCAAAGTCGATCAACATAACCTGTTTCGTGGATGCATCGTACAGGAAGTTCGACCAATTGGGATCCGTCTGCATGCATCGGAACTTGAACAGTTCGTTCAGGCAGAGCTTCATCACACAGTAAGCTATGTGATCCCGATGTTCTTGGCTAGAAATGAAGGAAAAGAGCTTATTCGATTTTTTCCTCCAGCATCATTAGCTTCGGCTTACCTCATGTCAAAGCACCGATCCATCGGTACACCCGGTACAAGTTCCGTAGTTAGCACATTCTTTGACGTGAGTTCCTTTACCACGCGCGGTACTCGATATTCGGGCATGTGGCGTATCATTTCGGCGAACCGGCCTCGCGTGTGTAATCCCCCTCCCAGGCTAGTTCACGTTTGGCCACCGCTACCACATTATCAATGAAAACACCGGCCGGAAACACGTTCCACACCTTCAGCATTGAGACCAAATTGTCGATATCACTTTCAATACTTTTGGCAACGCCAGGATACTGAATCTTGATGGCTACTTCCATTCCATCGTCCTTTAGCACGCCACGATGAACCTGCCCAATCGAAGCGGCTGCAAATGGTTTTTGATCAAAGCTTTGCAGCTTCGAACGCCAGTTTGGGCCAAGTTCGCTGACGAGTTGCTTTTCCACCTGCCAGTCGGGCATGTAATCGGCGGCCTGTCGTACGCGCTCGAACGCTTTTACCAGCTGTGGTGAAACAATGTTCGAGTCTTGAATGCTAAGAATCTGTCCCAGCTTCAGAGCAGCGCCACGCACTTTGCAGAGTGTGTCAACGATACGTTCGGCGTTGGTAGGGCTAAAGAGCGCCTGCTTGACGTCTAACGTTCCTCCAATGCCGAGAGCACCTTTTGCGAGCTCATTTACCGTCCCAAGTCCCAGACCAGCAAATAGCCCACCGAATGATGCGAGTCGGGCCACACGAGACGAGGGCACTTTGCGCTGCTTGGCGACGGTACTGAGTTGAGGCAGTTCGATCGGAGGTGTTGGATTGATCGGGGGCACTACTGGCTGTGCGGCAACAGCAGGATTCTTAACGTAAGAGGAAACAAAATGCATCATCTTTTGTATTTGTTGCTCGTCACGTGTAAAAACTTTCGTTGAGTGAGCCTGCTCCTTATGGGCCGACTCTGGAGGTAGATTAGATTGTGATGTCGTTGTGTGCTGTGGTGCAGCTAGAGTCTCTACAGCCGTTACTGGTTCCGAAGTTTTCACCGTAGATGATTTGCTGTTGTCTAAGCTTAACTTTATTTCACGATTCTTGCTATGTTCGGAAAGAATCGATTCCAGTTCTTTAAGCGTTATCTTAGAAATGTCCAGGCTGGCTATATCGCCCGGTTGTCCATCCGTAGCTATGGAGGATGGATTTATCGAAATTGCAAAGATGCTCATGAAGGGCGATGAGAGCAAGATCGAAATGGCGAAGACGATCGCCGCAGACTGTAAGAATGTTGCGAACGACGATCGCTGCGAGCTGGCGGTGGAGATTATGAATTGTTTGAAGGAGTCGGCCGAAAAGCATGGCATTGAGCTTAAACACTAACACCCGATATCACAACAAATCACACCATGAACAGTAAACGACGGCAACTGTTGGAAGGGAAATACAGGAGATCGACGTCTTGCGGAAACAAGTTCCGTAACTCTATTCGTTCGCATTTGCTTTATTTCGCTTCGATATCGCGCTCACACCGCACAGCAGTCATTGTTCTAGTCGAACTTTCAAGCTTCAAAATGTCTCGTGCCCAAGACGCCGTTGGTATTCTGCGAGGCCTCAAGATTGTGGCTGATGCAGTAGGCAAATCGCAATCCGAATACGCCAAGCATCTGTTGTGGACACAACCGGTGTGCGATCATGACCGGTACGAGTGCCGCAATCTTCTTCGTAGTGCTCTGCCGCCCAAATTCGAACTCACCGGGAACGCTAAACACTTCGCCCAGAATGAGCACCGCGTCAATGTGTGCATTTTCCATTGCTGGTGTTTCGTAGCCTGTGAGGAAGCCCATTTTGCGCGATAGCTCCAGTATCTGTTGGCGGTCGTTTTTGGTGGCCGCAATAATAACCTACCGTGAGACAAGATTAAATTGTGTTATACGGAAATTCTAAAAGACGGGTGGTTTTCTTCTCACCTTTAAGTAATCGTCCATGAATGCTTTCTGGTAGAAACGGGTCGCACCAAAGTCGATCAACATAACCTGTTTCGTGGATGCATCGTACAGGAAGTTCGACCAATTGGGATCCGTCTGCATGCATCGGAACGTGAACAGTTCGTTCAGGCAGAGCTTCATCACACAGTAAGCTATGTGATCCCGATGTTCTTGGCTAGAAATGAAGGAAAAGAGCTTATTCGATTTTTTCCTCCAGCATCATTAGCTTCGGCTTACCTCATGTCAAAGCACCGATCCATCGGTACACCCGGTACAAGTTCCGTAGTTAGCACATTCTTTGACGTGAGTTCCTTTACCACGCGCGGTACTCGATATTCGGGCATGTGGCGTATCATTTCGGCGAACCGTTCAGTGTATTCGGCCTCGCGTGTGTAATCCACCTCCCAGGCTAGTTCACGTTTGGCCACCGCTACCACATTATCAATGAAAACACCGGCCGGAAACACGTTCCACACCTTCAGCATTGAGACCAAATTGTCGATATCACTTTCAATACTTTTGGCAACGCCAGGATACTGAATCTTGATGGCTACTTCCATTCCATCGTCCTTTAGCACGCCACGATGAACCTGCCCAATCGAAGCGGCTGCAAATGGTTTTTGATCAAAGCTTTGCAGCTTCGAACGCCAGTTTGGGCCAAGTTCGCTGACGAGTTGCTTTTCCACCTGCCAGTCGGGCATGTAATCGGCGGCCTGTCGTACGCGCTCGAACGCTTTTACCAGCTGTGGTGAAACAATGTTCGAGTCTTGAATGCTAAGAATCTGTCCCAGCTTCAGAGCAGCGCCACGCACTTTGCAGAGTGTGTCAACGATACGTTCGGCGTTGGTAGGGCTAAAGAGCGCCTGCTTGACGTCTAACGTTCCTCCAATGCCGAGAGCACCTTTTGCGAGCTCATTTACCGTCCCAAGTCCCAGACCAGCAAATAGCCCACCGAATGATGCGAGTCGGGCCACACGAGACGAGGGCACTTTGCGCTGCTTGGCGACGGTACTGAGTTGAGGCAGTTCGATCGGAGGTGTTGGATTGATCGGGGGCACTACTGGCTGTGCGGCAACAGCAGGATTCTTATCGTAAGAGGAAACAAAATGCATCATCTTTTGTATTTGTTGCTCGTCACGTGTAAAAACTTTCGTTGAGTGAGCCTGCTCCTTATGGGCCGACTCTGGAGGTAGATTAGATTGTGATGTCGTTGTGTGCTGTGGTGCAGCTAGAGTCTCTACAGCCGTTACTGGTTCCGAAGTTTTCACCGTAGATGATTTGCTGTTGTCTAAGCTTAACTTTATTTCACGATTCTTGCTATGTTCGGAAAGAATCGATTCCAGTTCTTTAAGCGTTATCTTAGAAATGTCCAGGCTGGCTATATCGCCCGGTTGTCCATCCGTAGCTGTAGAGGACACTGTTCCAGATGGCTGGACACGCTGGCTCAGAAAAGCATCCGGAGAGAGTGGTCCAACTTTTGGCATTGCAGCTACGGTCAGTTGCCGTAATCCCTCTGCAACCACTGCTGTTCGTTCGATTGTTTCACGAAGCATTCCACCGGCCTTTTCCAGCTCCTTAGCGGGATTATTAAGCGCCTGCTTAACTGATTGTTCTCCGGTAGATAGTTGCTGCTCGAGCACCTCCCGCACGCTCGAATTGGCCCACAGATGCTTGGCGTATTCGGATTGCGATTTGCCTACTGCATCAGCCACAATCTTGAGGCCTCGCAGAATACCAACGGCGTCTTGGGCACGAGACATTTTGAAGCTTGAAAGTTAAATCGGAACGAAACACTCTTTGCCCTATGTAAATGAAACGACTTTTGCACTTAAATAACTTAACTTTTGTAAAGATTCTATACCACAGTTTCAGGTAAGCTTATTTCACAACATGATACTGACGATTAGATAATAAACATGCAAACCGGTTAAAAAAATGAGCTTCTAGAACTGTCAAACGAAAGCAAATGTAAATAAATACATTTTGTCCAAGCAACGAAAGCGGTGCAAACGCTTCATAGCTGCGTACGAACGCTACAGCGCTACTAGCGGAAATTTGTGAAACTAAACATTTTAAAATACATCAAACGGTTTACCCATTCTGTATCATTAGAGAAATGTAAAAACATATTAAAAAATCACACAATAACAAAACACACACAAAAGCTTTTTCCAACGTTAGAAACTTACAATTGAACATAACATATTCCCGGAAAATTCCCGGATCCCCGTATGTAATCAAATTTACAGCAAAACCAAGGAAATCGAATCGATTTAATAGCTAGGTTTAGTAAACAACTGGTAAATTGCTTTTTAGTCAATCTGTTCGCACCGTATAAATCAGGTCAGGTGATGATTTTGGTGCAAAAACACGGATTAAATAATATAACCAATGTTCAACACAGATCGTTGGGCGGTGGAAGTGGGGAAATCGAGCAGGGAAATCACTCAACCCACGTGTGTAAGTTACGCGAAACTAATGCGATTTTTGGAGAAAGATACACGCACTGCCAGCAACGGGTGCTGCATTGGTTCGCATGTTAGCTATTCATGTGGAGGCAGTGCAGAGATGAAAGTGTCCAGAGCCTTTCACATTATGTCATTGGAACGAAGGCAGTTCCAACGAACGAAGACGAAACATTGGGGTGGACTTAATAAACTAACCGAAATCGATGGTCGGTTACTAACGTTCATTATCAACCGTTCCGATTGATCGCGACTCACTTTATAACACGTACAATCAACACACCGATTTTGGGGCAACTTTTTCTCCGCCAGACTCATCCAATACTTTCTCTGTCGCACACCCCCGTGAGCGCATTTCCGATAGGCGTCTCCATTGAAGCGCAAACCGTGCGGCACGTGGTAAACAGTGTGGATTCGTGGAACAAGTCTTATCCAAAAGGTTGTATGATGGTGCGAATCACTTTGATGGTGTATTTCGTTAGAGAAGAATAGAACGGAAAACGATTCTAACTCTCAAAACCTTCAAGAATGGATAACGATAGAGGGCCGATCCACCGCTGAAGTGAAGAGGAGTGTCCGATCTCATCTTTACCTTGACGTAATCAGACAATTTGTAATTTCATGCGTCCGATTCACATCGGCCGGGCGTGGATAGCTTGTGGTGCGTTAGTTATTTTGTTGCCATCAACACAAGACAACCATATTTTCAAGCTGGGAAAATGTCAACCACCGCCCCAGTAACCTTGAAGAAGGCCAAGTGTTGGTGTATGCCGTTGCGCAAATGGAAAACAGTGGTCAAAGCGTAGTTCAATGTGTTGTTTGCAAATTAGGCGCTCCATTTCCGTTTTCTCATCCATTGTGTTGGCTGTGTGTTATGGATGTTGCTGTTTACACGTGGAATATCGTTTAATCCCTGCACTAATCAACGCCTAGACGGTACCGTGCGGTTAAAGACGGATTTGTTTCGTAACCATTAGAATGTGGATTGACAGAAGGGATTAAGTACATAATTTAATGAGCAAGACATGAAAAACAAATTATTTTTTTCATTATTTTATTATTAAAAAAACGTTTTTTTTAGACTATTTTAATAATATCAAAATATAGCAAAAAAAAAAAGAAAATTAAAGTTTAAAAGAACTCTCCTACGAAGAGCATACGATTTTATCTTACTTACCCGCTATTCCAGTTCGCTTTATGCACGTAGGCTATACTTATTCAACATTCCTTTACACTCAACAACTCTTTAAACATATGACCGTATGTTGAGCTTATGTAAAAAGGTGACCTTCCCTTTTGTCTGCACTAGATTGGTCTATTGTTTTAAAACGTGTCAAACACTCCTAACATACTGCTGTGTCCGTTCAGCTTAGGCAGATCCTACGGCTATGATAAATCATCCTTTCGTTTGCATTTGCTGCAGTCCGAACTAGCCCACCAGTGGGAGAGTGGGATAATTGATGCTTGTTTAGGATGTTTCCGAACGGGGACTACATGCCAATGAACCGCTCTGCGACAAGTGAACCCCGTCACGTAGGGATAGATGAATGAATAAAGTAGAGGACAAAACGAAGACAAATATGGAAGTTTTGTAATCCTCAGTTGTTACAAAAAATGTAATACACGAGTTGTGTGCGAGATGAGTAATGTGTTGATTCGTGTTCGTTTTCTCATTTCGCATAAGTCATCGGCAATGAGAACCGTTATTGATTACTTGCAAATGGCAAGGATCGAGCAAATGGCTAGTTAAGGTCCTAATGCCTGCCATTGCTTTCTTTTCAATCAGCTCCAAGTTTGAACATCATCAAAAGCAAGTCAGTGAAATGAGAAGCAACGTGTAGATGCATTATCACTACTCATTACTCACAAGACTCACACTCTCGGACAAAGTCCCGACAATGGTTAGAAACAAAGGAGAGACATTCCAAGTCCTTCACATTCCTGTATTAGACGAGACGTCATTCATCTTCGCACTAGTCAAAGCTGCAACAGCAAAAAAACACCTCTTTAATGATGCATAATAGTGCGGCAGAGCTGTCCAACACCATCAACCATTTCGATTGACCACTTTTGCAACGGTTATTACGCAACAGCTCCAATTGACTGATTGCAACCTGGTGCAGCCCAATGCCGCATGCCATACCTTGCGGAAATGGGGCCGATGCTTTCCTTTTCACCCGATGCTGATCTAGCGTCCGTTTTAAAGTGGTCCAAATCCAGCAGGAACGGTGTGCTCCGGAGTGTGCTTTCATTAATCTTTATTAAATCACATAAGGCCCAAGGAACCCAAGGCGGCCGTTTTGTGAAGCGAAAGTACTTGGGGCGCTGATTTACTTGCTTCCTTGATCGGGAGAAGATATCTCCGGCCGATGGAAGAACTTCGCTTGGTAAATTGCTTTCTTGCTATGTCGCGGAAGAACTGAAACATTGTAAGAGTAGAAGCCGGACAGTGTACGATCGGCACCGTGTTAGAAAAGTTCACGTCCGAAGGCTCTTGAGTCGTCATCGTGGCATCATTGTAAGCGGAGCGAAAGCATCATTCGTGTTGCTTTACATTCTAAAAATGGATTCTTTTTCTCCTGCGCTTCAGTTCTGTGTCCACAAACGGTTTACCCAGCTGCAGCGATGTGATGTGTTGAGTTTACTGATTGATTTGCGATCAATTTTTAAATTGGTGAAGGGGGTCATTTCGTTCGGTTGCGAATTGGCCGCAAATTTCCTCGCACTGCCCCTGGTGAAGGTGAACCTGGCTGGGGCAAGCATCATTTCCCTTTTGTTTCTGCTACCTGTATCGTTCCGTTTCATCTTGCGACTCGAGATGATCATCACCGACTGTTTGTAAGATCATGGCTCGCTCGCTCGCTCTCTCTTTGTACCCAGTGTTTGTTTTGTGTACGCTGGTTGTTTTCTTCTTCATCTCTTTTCCAGCTACCGGAACCGGTACCGAGTTTTTCCTAATGACGGTCGATACGAGGTGATTTCGAAGCGTCAGATCGCCACCATTTGTACACCGTTTTGTCCACCCGCCTCTGTTGCTGCTGCTGCTGCTGCTGATGATGATGATGATCGTTGTGAATGGTCCAACGAGCAATTGGTGTCCACGTTTAGACCTACTGGTTTGAGGGGCTGTTGTGAGGACGGTCGGAGGGTATGTTTCTTTTCTTTATTTGGGTGTCTCGATCGATCTTAAACAGCTCGTTAGCTCAGCCTCAGGTTAGCAATGAGGTTATTTTGGGGGTGCTTCCGTTGGGTAGAAATTTCGCCAAATGGTATTGCAAAATTTACACCAGATTGATTGACAAGGCGATCTTGATGGGGACGATTGTCCATCATCATTGTGTGTGCGTTTGTGTGTCGTGAATGGTTGAGTTGTATGTTTTGTTGCATTTTCTTTGCGTTTGCAGAGCCTCCACTGAAAAACAATTAATAGAAACAAAATAATTTGACAATGCGGTTGTTGTGATGTTGCGACGAGCTTTTGCATTATTTAATGACCAAAAGAGGTAATTTCCAAACTTGCGTTGGGGTTAGCTAGATTAAGCTTTAAAGATTAATTTGTAAAGCTGAAACGTATGCATTGCAATATTGACTGATGTTTACGATTTTCCATTGGATGACTTCATGTCTGAGCCACCGAGCTGTCAATCGTCTTTGAAATCATGCATTCTTATCATGATCCTTGGCTTCGCGGATGACATCGATATCATCGGGTGAACATCGGCGGCGGTGTGCAATGCGTACACCCGACTAAAACGCGAGGCCGATAGGATTGGATTGAGGATCAATGCGAAGAAGACAAAGTACCTGCTTGCTGGAGGCTCTGACGGCGACGATCTTGAGGTAGTAGAGGAGTTCTGCTACCTTGGCACGATCGTAACTTCGGATAACAACGTAAGCAGCGAAATCCGAAGGCGCATTGTTCAGGGGAATCGTGCCTACTACGGTGCACCACAAACTCCTGAGATCCAGAAGACTTCAACAACGCACGAAATGCGCCATATATCGCACACTGATACGGCCGGTAGTCCTCTACGGGCACGAGTCCTGGACTATGCTGGCGGAGGACGCCAATGACTATCTTTGGCGGTGTGTGCGAGCAGGGTGTGTCAAGCCATGAGCTAGCTGAGCTGTTTGACAATGCAGACATCCTGACGGTTGCCGGAAAGCCGGAAGGATACGCTGGTTGGGGCACGTGATGAGGATGCCGAACTCATGCCCTACCAGGAAGATGCCCGTCAGCGACCCGTACGGCACGAGGCGTAGAGGAGTACAGCGAGCTCGTTGGCTGGATCAAGTGGAGTCAGACCTGAGGGATATCGGATGCAGCCGGGGGTGGAGGAGTGCAGCCATGGACCGAGTTTCCTGGAAACGGATTGGACAACAGGCCATGTCTATTAGACGTGCTCCCTAGGAGCAGGCCACAAAAGAAGAAGAAGAAGAGTATCATGATCACGATAAAACATTACAGCGGTAATCCTAACGATTTTGAGTAAGTATGGCTCAAACAGAATACGTTGGAGTTTCGTGCATTAGGGCATTTGTCTAAACGGTGAAGCATATCCTAGACAATATGGAAGACTAGCCGATTAATGTCTATGACGGTGCCGTTGATGTGATAATTACTCAAAATAAGCAACTGACGGTCTTCTCGAAAGTTCTCGGAAGACTGTTCTCCAAGCCATTTTAAACAGCTATGCTGCCAAAAATCCGATAAAGGATTTTACCGTAAAGGTTGGCACTATTTTTGAGGCGAATTAAATTCATTTCCGTTGCCATTCGAAGTCAGTTAACTTTTTTAATGCAAACGTTATTGGTCAGCTCTATCTTTTCCAATTAAAATCTTGTTTTAGAACAGCTTACTGCAACTATGCTTCATCTATACTAATAAATTTAATTAAAATTTTGTAATTCTTATTAATTAATCGACTACAACCGGTGTTGGCGTGTTAAACTAATTGCGCACCTTCTTATATCTCACCGCTTAAAAACAAACATCCCCAACAAGTATCATTTCTACCGCTGCTCAACCAACCCTGAACCACATTTAAAACCTTTTCGGTGTGGAAACGCAAAACAACATCAAAAAAAAAAGTCCGTAATTCAAATTCTGTGCAGTACCAAGCACACACACACAGTCTGAACCGACGGAGGAAAAAAAAACAAGCAAATCCCCGAAAAAACGTGTGCAGATTGTTATGCACACTGTCTCGATCCTCCTGTGTGCGCTGTCGCTGTTGGCAGTTCATATTTTACGTTCGCCGTGTTTACTGTGTTGCCATGTTTTATGACTTACCACCTTCGGTGGGTTCGCTGTACGCTTTACTTTCTTTCCGCAGACGGGTTAATACATTTATACCCTTTTGCATCCATTTCTTTTTACCGTGTGCCGGGTGCGTACCGGCCTGTAAGCGACATAAATCAGCGATTGATTGGAGCAATTGGAGATTTTTCCTTTTTTATTTCGTACATCGGCTCAACGCCGGCATTGAAGTCACCGGTCCGTGGATGCGTTGCGTTTTCCCTTTGGCGCTTGGGGCCCAGCGCATTTCGTTCGACATAACGCAGCCCAACAGTGATGTGTTGTTGAAAACAAAAAAAAAGAAACCCAAAAGGTCCCAAACCCAACCCAAGCACACCCACGTCTACGTTACTTTGGTGCGAAGGTTTCACTTTTTTTTGCAAATGTTTTTTTTTTTTTATATTTCGTTTTCCAAATATCGTAAACACTGCTTGATCGGTTTCGGAAGATCCGGAAGATGTGTTCCCGCTAGAAACAAACGCCACAAGCAAACAACCCCCTGTGGTGGATGTTTAATTAGAACTAATTGTGGGAAAAGCGACGAACCATATCGCCTGTTTGAGGATAGCGTTGGGCAGAAAAACAAAAGCCGAACCGATCATGTAATATTATTGTGGCCGAGCAGTTGAATCGTCTAATGTTGGTACGAAGTACTATTTGACATCTTATCTATTTATTTTTCATTCTTCAACGGTTCATTTAAATTAAATAAGATCGAAAATCAACTTTCTCCACAAAATCGCACGTCCGGCGATGGAATTGCAGGCGTTCTTTTCCGCTCAATGAGTTGGTGATGCCAGAATAAGGTCCCCTTTGAAGCACAACCCTCTACAATCGCCCTATCATCTCGGTCACGTGCTACACATTCACGGCTGTGGTTTGGGGAGCAGGCAAAAAGAAAAGGGATTTAGAGACAAAAGGGCCTACTACGATAAGGGGCCGGTGTCGATGCAACACCGATCGAGGCAAGCAAGTACAACTCTTTTTGATTCATTTCAAACCCTTTACAAACTCTCTTTTTTGTCCCTCGGGGTGGACAATGCAGCTGCGCATTGCACAGGGGAAGGGTGAATGAATCGATCGGTGAGACTTACCTCATGACCTGCGAGCAATAGTGTATCCTCTACCGGTGCAGTTAAATTGTTGGTGGACGCTTTTTGAAGATCATCGGTCCGATCTCGTTCCGCAGAATCGCGCACCGCGACGATGACGACGCCGATGCAGTCAGTAACGAAACAAAAACATGGGAAAAGAAAAGCACGAAACCGACCCAACAATCGGGGGTCGGTTGGAGGTGGTATATAAGCAGGTGAATTTCGGCAGTCTTTGAAGCATTCCTTTGCGGTCGGTGTTTGAAGGCAGGTCGTTGCAAGTAGGCGTCCTCCGACACGGAAACAGAAAACTCGGTTCAGTGTGATTAGTAACAGCAGCTGTAAAAACCTGTCGTGTAAACGCGTGTGTGATAGTTATTTGTTCACGGGAAAGTGCAGATTTTGGGTGGAAGAAGAGCTTTTCGTCAGTACGCAGCGTGCTAGTGGAGCTGAGAAATGGTTAGTGAAGCTGAGAAATAGAAATGTCTAATGCCGGGCAATTAAAGCGGAATGCCATTATCGATTGAAAGTTTGCTCAAAGACATGTGTGATCGTCGTGTGCGCTGATCGGAGCACATTAAATCGAGTGAAATCTTGCATTAAAGTGGAAATGTCGCATAAAAACGTGGGCTGTGTGTCGTGATGAGCGAGTGCAATGAAATCGAATCGAAACCAATGGGTTTGATGCTTTAATGCGATGATCTTCAGGACATTAAAACAGGAAAAGTGTTTGTCAGTTTTGCTTTTTACTTATCAGGCGCTACAACCGCTTCGCGGTCTTGGCCTGCTGCAACAATCCTCGATACCGCTCACGGTCTAGCGCCGTCGTCTGCCAATCCATTATCCCGGCCGTTCTGGCGGACGCATCAACGCCATCACTCCATCTCAATTTGGGCCTACCACGCCTCCTCTGTCCATGTGGCCGGCCTAAAAGGACTTTACGGGCTGGGTCGTCCGGTGCCATTCTCATGACATGACCAGCCCACCGGAGCCTGGCGAGCCTAATTCGCTGCACGATGGTAAGATCACCGTACAGCTCATAGAGCTCGTCGTTGTAGCGGCTCCTCCATTGTCCTTCCACACATACGGGGCCAAAAATCCTTCTGAGCATCTTCCTCTCGAACGCGGCTAAGAGGGTTTCGTCAGTTTTGGACAGAGTCCATGTCTCAGAGGCGTATGTGAGTACTGGGACTATAAAGGTTTTGTACAGTCCCAGCTTCGTCCGTCGCGACAGGTATTTTGAGTGGAGAAGTTTCCTCAGGCTGTAGTATGACCGGTTGGCAGCCAGCACCCTTGCGCGCAACTCAACATCTATGTTGTTGTCGGTGCTGACTTTTGAACCCAGATAGGTGAAGTTTTGGACGACTTCGAAGGTGCGATCACCTATCTGTACATCACCCCTGCGTAAATCAGTGTTTGTTAGCAGGGCCGCTGGTGGTGCCACCATCATTTTGGTTTTTGCCTCGTTGATCTCCAACCCGAGGTTCAGTGCCGCATGCTCGATCCTTTGGTAAGCTTCTGCTACATAGGAGAGCCTCAAACCAATGATGTCTATGTCATCAGCGTATGCCAAGATCTGGAGTGACTTATAGAAGATGGTCCCCGAAGTTTCCACCTCCGAGTCTCGGATGGCCCTCTCTAGCGCCAGATTGAATAGGAGGCAAGCAAGCCCGTCTCCCTGGCGCAGACCCTTGGTGGTAGCAAAGGGCCCTGAGAGTTTTCCATCCACCTTCACCTGGCATGTGATGTTGGTCATCGTCATACGTACAAGCCTGGTAAGCTTGGCCGGGATTCCAAATGAGCTCATTGCGTCGTATAGTTTTACCCTGGCTATGCTATCGTATGCGGCTTTAAAATCAATGAAGAGATGGTAGGAGTGTAGCTGCTGTTCCGCCATCTTCTCCAAGATTTGCCGCATGGTGAATATCTGGTCAGTGGTTGATTTTCCGTTTCGGAATCCTCTTTGATAGTTTCCAACTATCTCTTCAACGAATGGGACAAGCCTGTCTTGTATAACTAGGGAGAGAATCTTGTAGGCGGTATTCAACACCGTAATACCCCTGTAGTTGCTGCACTCTAGCCTATCTCCCTTCTTGTATATGGGGTAGATGATGCCGAGATTCCAATCACAAGGCATCGATTCGCTATCCCATACCTCAGTAATGATTTGATGAATTTCCTGTTCGAGTGCTGCACCTCCGTTTTTGATCAGCTCGGCTTCTATTCCGTCGGTACCTGGTGCCTTGTTGTTCTTGAGCCGACGGATGGCCTTTCGTGTGTCTTCAATGCTAGGTGGCAGTAGCATGATATCATCTGCTAGTGGAGCCTCTAGCTGTTCGTTGAACTGATCATTTAATAATTCATCAAAGTACTGAGCCCATCGCGAGAGGACCTCTGGCTGGTAACTGACCAGATTTCCATCCTTATTCCGACAGCAGGTCACCTTAGGTCTGAAGTTGTTTCGGTGGCCTGCTATCTCTTGGTAAAACTTTCTTCCTGGTCGGTGACGCACTCTTATTTCTTGAAGTTCCCGCACTCGTTGGTCTTCCCATGCTTGTTTTTTGGTGCGGTGAACTCTTTTTTCCTCTCGTCTGAGCCGTGAATATTCCTCTGCGCATGCCCGCGTTCTATGCCGCTGTTGCATTGCTCGGTATGCACAGTTCTTACGTTCGGTCACTTGTCTACATTCATCGTCGAACCAGCCAGATCTGGTGTTGTCCCGACGTGGTGGGAGTGTGGTATTGGCACAGTTGATTATCTTTGTTTTTAGAGCGTTCCACCGTTCGCTCGTAGTTATGTACTCGTTTGTTGGTAGTAGAGCCTCACCTAAAGCGGCTTCGAAAGCCTGTTGGACATGACTGTCCTTTAGGGAGTCCGTGTTGAGGCGAGCCTGCGTGTTAGCTTCACCCCCATTGGCGCGGGGGCGGGCGATTCTGAAACGCATCACTAGGCCAACCAGGTAGTGATCGGAATCGATGTTGGCTCCTCTATAAGTTCTGACGTTCAACAGGCTCGACTGTCTTCTGCGGCTAATCAACACGTGGTCTATCTGGTTGGAAGTGGCTCCATCCGGAGACACCCACGTAGCTTTGTGGATGTCCCGACGCGCAAACTTGGTACTTCCGACGACCAGATTGCTTGAAGCTGCAAGCTGGACCAATCTACTACCATTATCGTTGCTGTGCTCATGTAGACTGTGACTTCCAATGTATTGGCGGTACATTGGCTCCCTACCGACCTTTGCATTGAAGTCCCCCAGGATGATTTTTACGTCATACCTGGGACACTGGTCAATTGTTTTTGTGAGGAGGCCATAGAACAGGTCCTTATCCTCCTCGTCCTTGTCTTCGGTAGGGGCGTGAACAACTATCAACTATAAGGCTGTAAACTAAGCTTAGCGTCCCGCACAGCTTAGCGTCGTTTTGGAAATTACGCCATCGCGAAACGTGATTCCATTTTAACGGCCATCACTCCGACCGTGCGCCAAGAAACTTGCATGCAACGCAGCAAGTTGTGAGCAATTTAAATTCGGATTACGTGAACATTACAACGCTTCTACGAAGTGTTAGTGTAGTGAAGAACATTCAACTTACCGTAGCTACAAAGTGTTAGTGACCTGAGAAAAAAATGGAGAGAAAAATCAAAGCCGCGCAATTAAAAAAGCGCCAAGCGCAAATGCTGATCAACAATATCGAACAGTTCAAAAACAATTTCAGTGAGAGTGATGTGCGTGAAATACCCGTGTGCTTAGAACAACTCGAACAGCATAAGGACGAATTTTTGAACGCGTTAACGAAATTAGAGGAATTAGAAGAGTCTCCAGAAGCGCTAGAAACGTTACTGCAAGAACGCTGTGAGATGGATAGTGTGTATCGGAGGTTAAAGGGTAAAAATTTATTAAAAGCCAAAAAACGAGGTTATTGGAGGAAATACATCGAAAACCTCAATCCAGCTACTTCACTACGCGAGTTATGGGCCACGGCTAAACGGATGCGCAATCATGCTAAAAGCAATGACAGTGAAAAATTTGATGGTTCATGGCTAGAGCCATTTGCACGAAAAATCTGTCCAGATTCTGTCCCAACGGCAGATTTTCTCCAAGTATCTAACGGATCTCATTCTCATTTAGATAGCCCATTTAAAATGAACGAATTTTGTTTTGCAATCCATAAATTGAATAATCCTGCTCCAAGAATCGATCAAATCAAAGGTAAACTGTTAAAAAATCTTCCCGATATAGCTAAAGAGCAAATACTAAAACTATTTAATTTCTTCTTAGATAATAACATCGTTCTATCTCAGTGGAGATAGTCCAATCGCTATGCTATCCTGCCTAAGAAAGGTTTTTTAAAGAATGATTTTGGCCAGGTTAGACAACTGGATGGAAGAAAACACACTGCTGTCCCAAACCCAGTATGGTTTCCGTAAAGGGAAAGGATGCATTGACTACTTGGCTCTATTAACAACAGACATACAATTAGCCTTTTCGAGAAAACAAGATATGACATGCTGGAGTTCTTAGACGTCCAGGGAGCCTTCGATTCCGTCTGCATAGAAATTTTATGCAAACAATTACAACAAACGGGTATGTCTCCTCAACTAAACAATCTACTGTACAGCCTCCTCTCAAAAAAGGTAATGCATTTCAACAACAACATGATGAGCTTAGCTCGAACAAACTTTCATGGTTTACCCCAAGGATCCTGTCTTAGCCCGTTACTATACAACTTCTATGTCAGAGATATCGATTCCTGCCTTATGAATGGATGTACGATGCTCCAACTGGCGGATGATATCCATTGCTAGTACTGGTATTGCAAAGATGAAAGTTTCCCTGCAACAAACTGTCGATAAACTCGTAATCTGGTCAACTCAGCTTGGTATTGAATTCTCAACCAAAAAAACCAAAATGATGGTTTTCTCTAAAAAGCATCAACCACCTTCGCCTCAAATAATGCTTTACAACTCAAGAATCGAACTGGTCAACTCATTCAAATACCTCGGAGTTTGGTTCGACCGGAAATGTCTGTGGAGAGGTCAAGTTGAATACTTGGTTACAAAATGCTGTTAAAGAGTAAATTTCTTAAGAACAATTACGAGTACATGGGGGGGAGCCAACCCACTGCTCCAGGAATCGATCAAATCAAAGGTAAACTGTTAAAAAATCTTCCCGATATAGCTAAAGAGCAAATACTAAAACTATTTAATTTCTTCTTAGATAATACATCTGCCGTTACGTCATCGCATCACTGGAAGCACTAGTCCATAACTAGTTTAAGCTCCCAGTGCCTCAGTCCGATTGTGTTCGAGGAGGTAGTCAGCATTTCCCCCTGGTTGTTTGTGGGTGGTCTGGACATGGACGCCGATTTGTTTCCGACATTTGGACACCATGGAGGCTCGTTCGAATGGCACTTCTTCACACGTGGTCAGTTTTCCGGTGTGCAGTGTGAGTGGGAAGTATTAACCACAAGCGAGAACTTGGCATATTGGAAAATCAACGAACGAGCTGCCTGCGATAGTGTGTACGATACGATAACTTATATGTGTTAATTATATTTAAAGCAAAGTCTGTACAGTGTGACACCGGTTATTAAGAAAAAAAAAACACAAACACACACACAAAACACAACGACACTTGCACGGTGGTCACGTGCTTCATTAGTGCTCGCCTTAGCAAGAGCGAATTTATTAAATAAAACCTAAACAAACAAACACATAATCGTCCTCGTTGTTAGTTACTTCCTTTCTCCACTTATGAGCTGCAAACTATCTTGTGAAAGGTTCACCTCATCTTCATCTTGCCACTTGCCGAAAGTGGCTGGGCTTTCGTTTCGGTGCGTGAACATTCTACGTAACGCAGGTTGGCCCATCCGAAAGCACACCGATTTTAAATGGAACAGTTGCAATCAATTTGTACGCCATGATACGGTAATGCTGGGAGTGGAGTTAATGTTACGCTAATTAAACGCTAATGGGCGTCGCTTGGCCGATGGTAAGGATGAAACTAGTAAATCGTTCTGTAATGGGTGAAAAGGAAATGCGATTTTGGACGTGCGGGAGCATCGTTCCGTAACCGAAGGTCGTATAAAAGCGAAAATATAAATAGTGTCAAATACTCTTAATTCAAAGTAAAATAAAAATTCAATTAAAGTCCAGATGAAAGTAAAAGTAAAATAATGTATTCACTAACATTATCGTTTAGTTTTGGACGAAAGTCTATTGCATATTGATATGGTTAAAATGAAAATGTGTTGGCTTCCGCGTCAGGTACCATATTTGATAAGTGTTAGTGATATCAAGTTCGTTTTATCGCTAAGGAAAACGTGTTGTCCCGCCGAAGGTTCAGTTTTGACTGTTTATTCCTCGTCTGATTCATTGCTAGTGTTCATTTGTAGTTCATGTTCTAATTCCCTGACTATGGTTCGTTTCAGTGTATTAATTCAATTCTTATCCCTAATGATTCATGTAATTTACTTATCAAAAGAGTCATTCATATGAATCTTCAGTGAAGAGTCATTCAATTCATGAGTTGACTCCTCATGAATTCCCAAAGATTCATTCCCCAAAGATCAATTCGAGATCATGAATCTTTGAGGATTCATGAATCTTTATAATAGAGATTCAGAGTCAGTCATTCAGTTCAAAGATTCATTCAGATTCATGAATCTGAATCAGATTTACCCAACACTAAAGAGATGTTTAGCTTTCTCTTCTTGTTTCTTTTAGAGATCGTAATCTTTTTTCGGATTGTTTGAAATATTCGCGAGACTTAGTAATCTTAGACGCGAGTAATCTTAGATCTCAGATTCCCTTTCGAGTATCATGTAACAAAAATAATTTGATGGATATGCTTTATGTGTATAACATTTCGCAAAAGTATTACAATGCATTTCGGAATTCTCTAGCGAATCGTTTCGTCATCGAGAGAAGCGATCGAAGAATGACAAAAAAAAATCCATACATAGAATTACTGATGCCATGACCAGGATGCAGAGGTGATTGATGCTATACCGATGCGTCCTTGGAGTGTGCATTCCACAAGAAGAGAGTGAAAAGATTTCATTGGTTGGTATACGGTACGGCAGTGCAGGTTAAAGCTCTTTTTGCTTTGTAATAATATGGTGTGGCTCCATGCAATGGAGTGTGGCAATGTGGATCGTACTTTGCGTAGAAAGCTTTGGTAAGTCTTCGATTACACAGTGACCGCAAGCTGCAAGTGAGGCTGTTATGATATCTTTGGATTATCTACAACACCAGGAGCACCTCTAAAATAGTCGTAAGACCTTGAACTTGTCCATGAAATACGCGGCGCCCAAACAATAAGACCTAAAAGTTGTTTTTTCCCACGTTAAACGGAAAACCAAAAAAACATCTCACCAATCTTATCTTCACAAGCTAACCGATCGCCGTTTCTTTTTTGGCTTCCTTCAAGCGGACATAACAAAAGGCGCCACACCGTTTCCATCGGGGCAAGGTCGACCGAAGGAAAGCAGAAAGCAGAATCCAACACACATATACACTAACAGCACCCGGCACGCGCATTTCATCTCGAACCACACCGATGGTGCAATCTGTGATCACATGCGCTCAAATGGACAACAAAATTGCATCATGGAAGAGCACACACAAGCTGAACTTGCACGATCTCCAGTGTCTGGATTTCACATACGCACGGTCCCCGTCGACGCTAACGTACGCTCCTTTCAACGATCCAAACTGGCGTGGCCATTGCTCTAATTATGACCCGAACCCACACCAAATTAGTGGCGCAATGTGGCGAGGCTTGTGAGGAAAGTTATTACGAATCCAACGGTACGGCTTGCAAATCGGACCTGCCGATGTGGTGCGATCTAAAAAAGCCGCTTATTCGAAAGTCTCCAACCCAAGGTTCCCGCCAATCCTTGCATCGGCTTACGCTCCTTAATCCGGGGGAAAAGCGATGTGATCCGTGGCGACCATCCCCGGCGCTCAAAGACCTCGGGATTAGTGATGATGATTACACTCGGGTCGGGGTGTACCGGTTCTACTCCGGTCAACGGATCACTGGTGAATGATTATGTTAGTGCTAGCGTAATGTAATTACTGTCGTTATTAGCTCGAACCGCCATCGACACCATGAAAATTCGTACCGTGCCACGAGCAGTGTGTCCGGAACTCGTCGCGGAAAAGCGATCGGCGATCAACTGGCCAAACGAGAGCGAAAGCAACACGGAAAGGTACGTGAGCAAAGACGTGGCCCATGATCGTCTCCACCAGAGATACCTTCCGATCTCGCGCGGTGCTGTCAAGGGTGAAGGAGAGCAACGAAATAATTCCCATTTTTGACAAATTCGTGGCAAAACCTATGAAGCGTTGTGCGATCACTAAGAAGTGGCGTGTGACCGAGCGTGTACAAAAAAAAAATCCGCCTACCAGAGGATGCCCTCTCATGCTTCCTCGTGTTCCTTTCTTGCTTGGTGCTTGTCCACCATACTTTTCAACCGGTAGACCAGATCTTCACAGTACACGACTTTGCGCTTGCTTGTTGTGCTTCCCACTTCCCACTTTCGTCGCAAAAACTGTCTCAATCGAACGATCCGGCGCTTGGGAGGAGGCTGCAAGCGTTCATGTGTCGTGTGTATGTGTTTGACGGAGCGCTTTTTAAGCATTGCAGAACCGCCACACATCGCTCAAGAAGGAAAGTGACCAAAACACGGGTGAAACATACGACCATACGCGGCCAGACACCACACGGCAGTTTGACTTGTTTACCTACTTTAGGAGACTACCGGAAGCGTTACCGATTGTTCACCATCCATCGCATTGATCGTGTCGCTTTGCCGTGTCGTTGGGAAAGGCAAAAAACAAAACCAAACAAAAAAAAAACTAGGGTTACAAAATCGTGTACAAACGGTGGTTCCGATGTGTGGCGTAATAGTTATCTGCGGAGAATGCGGAACACGCACATGCGGGAAGGTGGATGGCGGGGAGATGGGATGGGGCCAAGGGGGGAAATTTGTCACATACTGATGGTTAGAAATGTAATGTTATGAGTGTTTATCGTGGCTTTGTTTAGCCCTTAAACCGGCCGCAAATTAATGGCTTACTGGTGTTGGCAGAGTTTTCGGTACAGTGGTTTATGGCCGTCAACGCAAAGTAATAACGACGTAATAAAAAAATCCTGGCTCTTTTCTTGCTAGCCGTTACGCACATGACATAGCTTTATTATCTCCGGATAGCTTAACTATGATCTCGTAGCCTTGATTGTACAATGTAGATCAATTCTTGGTCAGTTACTGACGCAAATAAAAGGGAGAACTAGAGAGCTCCCTTCAAACATCTTTCTAGCATCTTTAATTGTAACAAATATGTTGCCACCCTCACGATGCTTTTTTATGCACCAGGCAGTCCGATTGTCCACCTGTACAAACGATAAGCAGGATAATGAACTTGAAACATAATCACTGATCGCACGGAAACCAACCGTTGCAGTACCGTTTGCATGACGCGCACGGCAAGGGTGTCTTGGGTGGGTTAAGTGTGCAATGGCGTGAAACGTTGGCCAGCCGGAGCCTGACCGGGAGCCTGCCGGCCATTCGATACATCCCGGAGGGGCAGATGATTAGCCGTTGTTCATGTGATTACTTTCTACATAATTTTCAAACACGCTGCACTCTGAGAAACCTGACGCGGCATAAGCAAGAGACTGGCCTTGTCTAGTTTGGTGGAGATCATGGTCCCGTTCCCGAGGGTGCGAAAGGGAACGACGTATTTGCATACCCTGTGCAGTGCGTACCGGACGCAGATGTGATCGCTGCACAACCGGATGATACGATACCGGAACAAACGGTATGCCGCGACTGAGCGTGGCACGTTCACCAACGCTGGCACTAATCTGCACTGGTGCTGCCCCGGTACGTAGATAAGTGGTTGTGATGATTAGCACCGGCCACATAAATAACGAAGCTTAGGTCGGAGTTGCAGGTTCAGGGCAAAATCGGGAGGAAGTTTGTTTTTGTGTCGATCGGCATGGCTCGTGGCGCAAGCGCACAGCTGCCACGGTTAGTGTGGAGGCTGCTGGTAAGGGATTCGTCCGTTTGCGCTATGATTAGGAAACTGGAGTGTGCAAAATGTGCGATATTTTAGCCGAACGCCTTCAACACGCCATCTCTGATGCTCGATACCGCCGAAGGTACTGGTACCCTTTAATCCTACTGCGATCCTCGGATCGATCGAGAAGAGAAGCAATGCAAGAAGGAAGTGTCTTTAAACACAACGCCCAATCAACACTCGCACACACACACATGGCACATGGCACGGATGGATTCCGTGGGTTGCTTGAAAAGGGCTCCCGGGGCAGGCTGGTCCTGGGTGCCGATGCTCGTGCACTGGGTATGATTTCGCTTGTACAACAACATCGCGACCATAGCCCTTCGCCTACAACCACTCGATCGTGCTACCGAAACGAGCCATCATTAGAGGCGGTAGGCGAAGTGTGGTCGCCTCCCTGCACTACTCCGTCCTTTTTTGTCGCGTTCGCTTTTCTGTTTTTCCGCTTTTCTTTCCGTTCGCCAGCGGAGACGACATTGCGTGCGCGGCGTACTTGCCCACCAATGCACCACGGCAAAAACAGCCGTATGGCGTACGGTTGGTGCGATTATTTTTCCCTATCCCTACGTACAACACGCCCTACCGATGGGCAATTGTATCGCGCCGCGTGTGGCGTAATATAAAAGCCCCAGCACCTATCAGTGTGGCGTTCATTTATCAATCAAAATCCTGCACCGGCGGCAGGCAACCTGTTTCCTGACGTTTGGACATCTTCGTTTGTTGTGTCGCGTGTGCTTCGCTGTTGAATTTTTAGTGCATTTGGCCAGTGGTTGAGTGATCTAGTGAGAGTGAAAATGAAGCTGTTCGTGTGCTTGATATTGTGCTTCAGTCTGGTTCTTGCTGATCCGGGTGTGATTGGACCGCAGGATGTACGGAAGGTGCGCAATCCGGCGAGCGGGCCCACAAGCTACAATACCATTTCTCCGCCGGACAGTGAAACGTTAAGCAAACTGCAGAATCAAGTGGCACCGACGGTTCAAATCCCAAGCAAATCGCCCACCACGGTTAAGGTGCCGGAAGTAGCCTCGCCATTCCACACCGTTCCACCGCCGAGTGCGTTACCGTCACCCTATCTGCGACAACCGGCTCCTGCGATTGCTCCCGTTTCGGCTCAGGGTCAATACTATCTGGCTATGGTTCCACAGCCAGCTGGGAATCATATGCTGCAGCCCGGTATGTGAATCAAAAAACCGACGGAACTCATCGTACGCAAGCGGCACACGTGTTCTAACGATCTATCTCTTTACCAACCTTCCCCACAGCAACGACACCTTTGATCATGCAGTACATCAATCCTCAGGGACAACCTACCGGAGGTCTGCAATACATTCAGCTGCTACGTCCCGCAGTTTATCCGTACGCAGTCAACCAGCAATACCAAGCCGCGTATCAGCAGTATCCGGGTTATCTGCAGCAGTCTCCTGCAACACTTACCAACTCGCCGCATGGTCCGGTCCCACCGACATCGTACAATGTGTCTCCCACTCCTCCACCGACTACTTCCACCACGCAGTCAGGATTTCTTCCGTTCCAGCCGGTCACTCAATATGCCCCTGTGAGCCACGCTCAGCATCCCCAGCAACCCCCAACATACAGCAGTGGACCAGTTGGACAGTACTCTAGCCCCGGGCTATCGTACTATCCGCATCGGTTTCTTATTAACCCGTCGGAAATGAATTTCAACACGAACGAATATGTGCCATCGCCCGGTGATGGTGTGTACATTAAGGGCGTCAAAAGTATCCGGGCTTAAGCGTACGGAAAGCTTCCTCTAAATCCTATCCTGGGATCACAAGACCGAACATCGTCAAGTACAACCGTTAATCCCACAGATTCGATTACAAATCCGCCCCGCAGTTATATAGTATTAACGGACCCCTTCCTATTGTGTATGTGCTTGTTGTTTTTACGATTAATTTATATCTGTTTCATACCTGTAACATGTGCCCTTCCCCACCAAACCCCACCTGTTCCAGAAATAAATAAAATTTTATACAAAATGTTTTGTTCGTAAAGATTTATTATCTATTTCAGACAACTGATTGAAAATGAAAGAAAATGTTTCGGTGTGCTAAGAAAGTTTATATTTCTACATATCGAATGGTGCATCAAAAATAACCGTCAACCTTTTGAATTTTGAACTCGTATAATGTCATTTGACGTTTATACCAGCACGAACATCGCCGAACCGAACCGAAGTACGACGAAGTTTGACAGTAAGCTTCTTCTTGTGCTTCATCCGTGCGGTAGTCTTATTTAGGTAAACTTTGACATAAACCGTATTGTTGCCGCTTGTTCCAAGCGCAAAAAGGCTTCCGCATCGCTAAAATTTATCACAATTGTGCAGAAAACTTTATTTATTGTCTAGAAAATTGGTTATCCCAGTATAACGAACGCGATGTGTAAGTTGTGGTGGTGTTTTTTTTGCGGGTTTCCGACCGCGCGATAGTTCCGGTCCGGTGTTGGTAGCGTTAGCGTCAGACCGCAAAAATCAATATGTCGCTAGCGCTACACAGCTTCCGTAGGGGAACTATCGTGTCGGCTTTGATTTTCTCGAGTGGTTTGATTTATCTTCGTTTACTTGTTTCAGCCGATCGTGATCGCGAATATCGTGGTGGTGGTGGTGGTGGAGGTGGTCGTGGCGGTGGCGGAGGAGGTGGTGGCGGCGGCGGTGGTGGAGGAGGTGGAGGCGGTGGACGCCATCGTTCACGGTCTCGCGAGCGTCGCCGTAGCAATTCCCGGAGCCGCGGTGAGCGGAGAAGATCGTCACGTTCCCGTTCGCCTTACCGCAAGCATCGTTCACGTAGGCGCAAGCCGTCCCTCTACTGGGATGTTCCACCGCCAGGCTTCGAGCACATCACACCGCTGCAGTACAAAGCGATGCAGGCTGCCGGGCAGATTCCGGCCAACATAGTGGCGGACACACCGCAGGCCGCCGTCCCAGTGGTCGGCTCTACGATAACGCGCCAGGCGAGACGGTTGTACGTGGGCAACATACCGTTTGGCGTTACGGAGGAGGAAATGATGGAGTTCTTTAACCAGCAAATGCATCTTTCCGGTTTGGCGCAGGCTGCCGGTAATCCGGTGCTTGCCTGCCAGATCAATCTGGACAAAAACTTTGCGTTCCTGGAGTTCCGATCGATCGACGAAACCACGCAAGCCATGGCATTCGATAGCATTAATTTTAAGGGACAAAGTTTGAAAATTCGAAGGCCGCACGATTACCAGCCCATGCCCGGTATGACCGATTCAGCGGCGGTCAATGTTCCCGGTAAGTCCGGTCCCCGGTACCTGGTCGTTAGATGAATGAATGCAGCATGCTAATTGGTTCGATGTTTCTTTGTAGAAAAATTCTCCGGGGTCATCAGCACCGTGGTACCCGATTCACCGCATAAAATCTTCATCGGTGGTTTGCCGAACTATTTGAACGAGGATCAGGTACGTGTTGCTTGGCGGTGTTGTTCGGTGCTCTCTTCTCAACCTGCGCTAGGCAACCCGAGAAGCACTAATATCGTAGCAGGCTTTGAAACAAACAGGAAAACGAACCGAACGATTTATTTTCTAGTTATTGAGGAAGTGTGTGTATGCCAATGCTGCGGAATGCAATAGGAACAGATAATGCATGCACGGATTTTCATCCCGGTATTAGGTACTTGCGACACCGACGCCGTGTTTTTTTCCCAACATTTTTCTCATAGCCCTAACACAAACGCAAACGCAATTAATGGTTCGTCGAAATGGTACAGCAATTGATTAATTGTGTGTGTGTGTGTGTGATAAGCAACAAAGATTGAATCAGTTTTCAGTTGCACAGCCTCCAATCTTACGTGGCATTTAAACAGTGCGCAAGCTAATGGTGCTTTTCGCTGCTGCCAATAGGCTAGAAGCTATAAATGGCTGTTGAATTGACTTTTATCCCAGCATCGTCAAAGCAAGATTTGGCCCCCGGTTGTATGAAGAACGTTCCCGCAAGTTCGATCTGCAGACGGTAAATTTGTCTCATTTCAGATACATTTTTGAAAATTTTATAGCTTCTTTTAAGGACGTTTATTTCTAAAGCACTGGTTATATTTCATTTCCCCCCGAACCCCACCCAACCGCTCCACTTTATGCAACGTTTAGGCAACGATTTCAGATAGGATCATCGATATCCTTGCGTTAGTTGTTCTGCAGTTGTTCGGTGCAAACACCAGCAAAGGGGTGCACGATAAAAGGAGCAAAAGGATTTGTATCTAGAATTAAATTTAACTTTCAGCTAGCAAACCCCGGTGCAAACAGCTTAATAGTTACGTCCAAGCAAACAAAAAAAACGTATCATGTCTTTCAGCTGGCCGGAACTGCGAGGTGCATCTGCCTGCATTTTCCTTTTTCTCGATTTCAGTACCGTTTTCAGCTTCTTCTCTATCTTACAACCGGTACCACCAATGGGGGCCATCCACGCGTTACGGGTTGTTTGCCTTTTGCACCTTAGAGAAGGATCATTTATATTGTTTTCCGTTGCAGAATTGTTTCAGTTTTCTAATCTTATTACAGCGTACTTTATCGTTTAGCGTACGGCGGATGCGTTTCACTCGCACGCGTCTGGCATAATAACTATGCATCCCAAAACTCAAAGCTGATAACTAAAACTGATCCATTTTCTCTTCTTTTCTTCTCTTTCTTTTCTCTCTTTCCATCCTTGCACCGAAAAACCTGACTTCGGTTTGAGGCCAAAATGCTTGGGATGGTCGGGGTTCCTTGTTGCGTTCGCACCGTTTTCAGTTTCAACGGAAGCGAATCATGCGTTTCAATTGTTCGATGTGGTCTGGGCAGGGTCCTGCTGCATTCGCTACGCAATTTTGTTTTAGGAAATTTTAGGCACCTTTTTT
>KZ062212.1:70186-81832 GCA_002091835.1 Anopheles maculatus
CTGCTGAACATGGTCACACCGGATGAGCTGAAGGACGAGGAAGAGTACGAGGATATTCTTGAGGACATTCGTGAAGAGTGTAACAAGTACGGTGTGGTGCGGAGTGTTGAAATCCCACGACCCATCGAGGGGGTTCTGCTGAACATGGTCACACCGGATGAGCTGAAGGACGAGGAAGAGTACGAGGATATTCTTGAGGACATTCGTGAAGAGTGTAACAAGTACGGTGTGGTGCGGAGTGTTGAAATCCCACGACCCATCGAGGGTGTTGATGTGCCAGGTTGTGGCAAGGTGTTCGTGGAGTTCAATTCAATCGTCGACTGTCAGAAAGCGCAGCAAGCGCTTACTGGGCGCAAGTTTAGCGATCGTGTCGTCGTGACGTCGTACTTCGATCCAGATAAGTATCATCGACGCGAGTTTTAAGGACTGGAAACCGAGAACTAATCCTGCATAAATGGGGAGTGTGAATAATGTATACTGTGACGATCGCTCCAAACTTTGACATCTTGGACTGTGTAATCCCAATCTGTCTTTTTTCTAATTAGGCTCTACTGTCGTTGTCGGTTTTGTTCTCCCTCTAGTCGCTATTGGGCGGTTGTCTGTGGCATGAGTGATCTTACAGTTCATAGCGAAATTTCAATCTGGAACGGCATTTGTTTCATTTGTTGGGGTTTATACTTATCTATATAATTCCATTGGATTGAGGATCGTTCATATCATAAGTCGACCGATGTGCAATTGAAACATAAAGAAAAACGTGGACACAAAATTTTTGACTGTTTGGCATGTTTTTCATGTACAGGATCATCATGCATTTGCTTGCATTTGGTTTTACTGGTGTTTAATTAACTATATTTTTTTGTGACAGCGAGTTGGATGGATTGGATTTTTTAGTTATACTTTGAAATCCATTAGAATTGTGTTTGGCAACTCAAATTAAATCCCTCGAACATTGTGCGTATGTTTCTGCTAAAGTTGTAGTTGATGTAATTCGTTATTGTCAGCTATTTCGTTCAGCGATCATAAGCAATCTACAAAAGACTAAACTCATCGTTCGGACCAAAGCTGACAGCGACATAACATAGATGTCTTAAGATGAATGTGTACAGCAGATTTACAGCATCAATTTTAAAGTCTTCTTGATTACTTGCACAATCGTCTCTAGTGTAACTTAACGTAGATGTTTAAGATAACAATGATGCGCGAAGTACGTGACGATTGACACATGCAATGCATTTGGACATTTCAGTTTTTTTCCAATTGTGACATCAGGCTACCGAATCAATAAAAATGACTATGCGGTGGAAATAACTGTGTGACGGTTATGGATGTGGTCGTAAAGTAATTTGAAAGAAAATGAAAATAATACTTAAATCGTTAGGATGATGTGAGAAGTACACATACGCTTGTTGTGTATGTGCATTATACTTTATTGATTTACGTGTTGGGTGCTATCTTTCTCAACCACCATAATTATACTAAATTTTGAAAGTTCCTATCGTTATACTCAAGGTACGATGGCTAGTAGAATCGTCCACAACATAATTTAACCGGTGCCAATAACCATAATTAAACTCAGTACTATACGCTATCTCCATTTTGCCCCAGCATTCACATTTTGCAATTGCAATAAAAAATAATCAACATTACAGTAAGAAACGAAAACAATAACGCTGGCATAAGCATTTGACGGTCTGCGCAATGAAGACCGAGATGAGCCACATGGCGGGCGTAGAGCCATCAGCGTTACAATCTGTTTTCATGTGTGATGTGTGCGCTTTTGAATGCACAATGTGCAAGATAAAGAAATGCTGTGTACGCAAGCTGCTTGCTTGTGCTTGCGTCAGACAACCGCCAAAAGAAAGACAAGCTTGCACAAGCACCCAGAGAGAGGTAGCTTTTAACTGTAGTAAATATTATATTTGTGAGGTCCACGATGTGATACTAAACATACAACATTTGAAAACTGGCAAATTTATACGAAGGATTTGTTTCCTTTGATTGTGTGTGTATTTTAAACAACAAATTAAACCTTTTTTGAGAGTTGTACAAGCATAAGGAAAAGTTGGAATGAAGCAACGAAGGATTCGATTTACCTAAAGTATGCTAGGACTAAGTAATAATGCGGTTCCGTACTTGTCGTATTAGCTTTGATTTTGTCAAGTGTCATTCTCGCTTAACTTCGAATGAAGGGGGAACTGCAGAAGGAACAGAACGGCCAGAACGGATGAACAACAGGGTACGATGTGAATAATGCATTTGTGCATCAAATAATTCACCAGTTTTTGATGACACGACAATTTATGCAGACGTATCGCCGGCCGTAGTTAGGAACAGTCGGGGCGAAGGACGGGCATGCCCAGACATCGATGATGATTTATTTGATTTGAAATGCATTTTCTGTTGCGTTGCAATTGTGCCACACATTACGACTGGTAGCAAGGGGCCGGACCGCCGTATGCACACCCAAGTCATTGAACCCGCGGGCGAAGTGGAATGGCAAACGGACGACGGTGGTTAATCTATCATTCGCGACAACATTCACGAACCGTAAGCACAACAACAAAACACGTGCTCCGGCCGTTCGTTCGCGGGTGGTTGATTTCGCACACAATGGACACCACCGGGGACACACGATCGTCGTCGGGTGTTGGGCTTTTGAAGCACATGGTACGCGGACGGTCGTTAAGGAGCGGAGGAAGATGGTGTCCCCGCCACCGGCGACCAGTGCTACTAAACGACTGCAAATCCTAGTGGCATAACTGATTGATGAGATTAGGAAGGAAAAGTGACCGGTTCGGAAGCGACACGTACGTACGCCGTGTGTCATAATTATGATCCGCAACGGTAGCGGCTGTACCGCAGCATAATGATTGGTGTGCAACTAAGTGGAACGAACATGCAGGCGTCAGGCGTGATTGTGATAGCAATTATTAACCACTGACTAAATGGACGAGTTTACAGGGCAGCATGGGTTACGGTGGTGACGAAAGGTGCTGCTTTTTTATTGCGAGAAGAAAGCAAAACTCAATTCGCGTCCAACCCAGCGTAAGAGAAAGCCCTTGTTGTTGTGCTGTTTTGTGGTAAGCAACAATTGAAATCAATAGTAAATGGTTTATAATTGGAACAGAAGGAAAAACAGTTCGCCTAATGAACATTCGAATCAACAAACTAAACGTCTAACTTCAGCCAAGGTTCATCGGTCAGCTAATTTCTATTTGATTGCAGATGTGTAATTGCTAGTCGTATGACGAAAAGTTTTCTTCACACTTAGATAATTGCTTTCAATCGGTGCGTTTTTTTAAGGTGCATTACGTGAGATGTTTAACAACAGAACCTCGAGGATGATCGTTCATCTTCAGGGTGTGATGTGTCCAATTTCACCCTCAACCATTCAACACCCGGTCAGTCAGCGATGCACGTAAACGAATTTCTTCACTCTCTCGGTAAAGTTTTAAATAAGTTTTGCCCCTTAACTTGTTCAGCACGAACCCCATAGTCCGGAATACTAATTACTCAGCGCCGGATAACCAGATTTCATAATATAATTATCGATCGACGATCAGATTGGCATTTATGGGCGCTTGGTACGTATCGGCATTTTACCCTTTTTATTCGGCCACGGACAGTGAAGGAAAGCCGGTTATACCGGGCGATTAGATCATCGTGTGGTTGCAGATGAGGGTAAAAAGAAAGGTGAAAGTGCGTGTGTGTGTGTGTATGAGCGGGTTGAAACGATTGGCCCCGTTGGGGGTGATGTTGCCGCCGGTTTCGGTAGTCGTCTGTTTATTCCACCGTCGTTATCTGATTATCTCATTAGGTGTGATGATTTGTTTATCTTCATTAGCGCAGTTGCAATGATTTAATGTTTATTGTGCTGCATTTTTATACCGTACCGTTTCAGATACATACACAACAAACAAACTCTTTTGTTTTGTTTCATTTTCATAAATTGTGTTTACATCTTTACGATTGGTTTAAATTAGTGCATCCATTAATTTATTTTGCTTCTATTAAATTAACGCAACGTGTGTTACAATTCCTTTTCAACTTGTATAAAGCCGATACACTATGCTGTACAATGGCATTACTAACTGGTGAACTAAATTGCTTTTTAATACCAATCACAAAGCGAAAGGAAGTCTCGAACGAATGCGATCCGAGCGCGAAACTTCGGTTGAGATTTCGTTCGGGCCAAAGGGCACACTCATGCATGTCTGGCGGCACCGTCATCATCCCGCTGCCGGGAGCGAACGGGTGAGCCCGAAATACGAGCCCTGGGAATTGAAAGTAAGTTACCGAGTAGGTCAGTGGGTGTTTTCTGAAGGGCAAAAGGGCATCGAAAGGAAAGCAGAAGCTTAACGGCCACCATTGGATGGTTTGAACCGCGCACCGATCGTATGATGTAACCGGGAAAGGTCAATATGCGTACCACACGGGGTAAATATGATGCATAATGTGCAGGTTGTTTTCTTTGCGGCACAATGCAGCAAACTGGATTAATAATAAGCAATATTTTTTTTACCCTCTTGTTTTTCTTTTTAGTTTAAATGCATTCGGACAGAAAATCTTCATTGTACTTCCACCTCCACGCAGCACGGAGAAGACGGCAGAGACACGGAATCTTAAAAGTGGCGAACAGGTTGCACAGGTTTGGCTGCTGTGGCTGCTGTAAGAAGTTTCAAGGTCGTGTCGGATCACAGCGTAGAACAGCGCTGCAAGCGAGACATGGATGCACACTCCCCGCACATACACAGCGCACCTCGTGATGAGCCGCTCTCAGCCAGAACGGGTTCGTCGCTTGAAGTCACTCGTACGGGCTTTGGCATTTTCCGGACGGATCTTTTCTGTTCTTTCGATCGGACGGCATGCATACATACGTGCGACACCGCATGCCGAACGGTGACGGGGTTAAGCCCTTGCGAGTAGAAGGGAGCGCACCGAAGTAAACTGGATTCTAAAAATGTAAGTTCCCATATTTACAGATTGCCCCACTTTGTACTCCGGCGTGCTTACACAGTCGAACGTCTCTTTCTTTGCAGGCAGAAGCAGCTTTAAATGTCAGCCAGCCAGCTCGCTCTCCTGCCCTTCAGCCAGGACCCAGGGTGAAGGTAGTGTTTGAAGACGATGGCAGCAAAATCGGTCGTCCCCTTTTGCCCCCCGATGCGAGCTTAAATGAGAAGTTATATAACTTTTTGCTACCAAACCAAACCATTTCGAGCGGTGATGCGAAATAGTTTCACAAAGCACACAAAAACAGTTCCAAGAGGCATCCATTTTAAAGCGGTTGGGAATATCTGCTACCGAAATTTGCAACGTTAGTCTCCTGAATGCGCTAACCGCTTACCGGAAGGTATTTAAATTGATTATTTTTACATGCGGTGCGTGATTATGTAAATAATCTTAACAGCACCACCATCCCAAAAATGGGGATTTGTACTGCACGCGTCTGTAGTTTAAAGGCAAATCTGCTAATGGGTTTTGCCAGGAACGGGGGGAATAGTAAGCACATCTCACAAGTAAACGCGCACCACCTTCTGTGGTAGCTTTTATATTTGTGTGAGTATGGGGTTTCGTTACACAACCCAATGCTGCAGCCTCCGACCAAAAGCAGTGTGCCGATGAGAAATAAAACCATATAATATGGCAACGATGGTGATGAACGAATGGCAAATCTTGGCTGTTGTACTTGAAGACACACGCACCAATGCTGTTTGTGACGACGCGAATGCCGGTTGAATTCGTCAGCGAATTATCAATCACACATGCACAGCTTACCGATTGTTTTCCATAAACGTGTACGGTACGAGAATTGCAATCATCTATCTGCTGCTGCTGCTGATGATGAGGTGAGTGAACTAGCTCACCGTGAAATTGGATAGTTTTGTGTAAATGCTCACAGCTTCACGCTTTTGCGCGATCGGGAATTATTTTTCACACGGATTAGCAATTTGTTACAACTAACGCGGGTGTAATCGTTTAGATGCGGCTGGCGCCCATCGCTTCTTGCGGCGCATCGTGTGACGCATCGGGATCGAGCGCAAAGTAGCGAGCAAACGTCATCACTCTCGCTTTCACTCGGTGGTGAGTTTGGCTCACCGGGGAGGCTGTTCGGTCGGGAGAAACACAGCTTTATTTGGCCATTCGAAAACGATGCGAAAATAGGTTACGCAATAGCAGCGCATCAGGGGTCGAGACCGAGACTCCCCGGAGATGGACAGTGGACAAAAGTTCGGTAGCATCGGGGGGTGTTTTTTTTGTAATGAAAATGTTTAATTGTTTATTAACAAAGCGACTAACGCTTTAAATGTTCGTATGTTGGCAGAGGAGATTTGTAGTTATTAAAATAGAAATTGTCATCACGGTCATCATGAGCGAGAAATTGGCCGAAGGTGATGGTGGTGGCGTGCGTTGGGAAGTAAAAGACATGAACCTTCTCGACATGCAGCGCTAGAAGGTGCACTGAGCCAAATAAACATGCGCCTAAGGGATGGGAGAGAGAAAACAGAAAACGAAAGACACGATCACTTGAGCGCAACGCAACGGTGCTGCATCGCAAGCTCCCCACCCCGGGAAGAGCATCAATGCAGCAGCTCACTTTGTGTCTACGATGTGGTTCATCTCGATCCATTCGCTTTTCTCACCCTCTCTCTCTCTCTTTCGTTTTGTCTTTTAGCCGCGACTGTTGTCCCATCCCAAAGCACGTTTCCCACAGCCACGAAGGTATCAAGCGGGGAGAAGCCGTAGAAGCCCTTGCCGTGTCGTGACGGCTTGCGTGTGAAAGGGTGCGCTGCATAGGACAGTGATCGTTAAAGAAAGGGTAGAAACACTCTTGTACACCGTTGCACACCAGGTTGATCGTATCCCCACGAAAACGGCCGCCTCGCTGGCCGGTAAAACTTGTCCCGGCCGTCGTAGCGATCGGCACGGTTTGGGGTTCACAGTTCGTTTTGGCCACTGGAGTGACAAACATCGCGAGCGACGCTGTGCTTCGGTTGTGGGCCTGCTAGGCATTACACTCATCTCCCACCGTTCCATCCGTGCTATACTTCCAATGTTACGGTACAGTTTTGTAAATCAGTGAATGGGTGAACTGTGCGTGTGCGTGAGTTGTGTACGTGTGTGTTTGTCGGGGTTTTGCATGTTTCAACATCTAGCTGTGGGTGCTCTCTTTATCCTGCTTGGAGCAAGCAAACGACAATCTAAAGCTAAACGGAGAGGATCTTCTGGAGGATTCCATGGCAAAGACTGACGACAGTTTAAAAAAAACCGGACCAGTGTTACACTGTAACGCGTCATGATACATCCCTGGGTTGGTGGCTAGCGTGTACGTACTGTTGTTGTGGTCCGTTCTTCCAACACCAACATCGTCTAAGCCCTTCTTTGTCTCGGTAGTAATCGGATTGCGGGAAGGCTTTTGCTCCGTATTTGCCGTTGCCCGCTCAATTGAGCGTTGAAAAATCATTCTCGCTTTTGTTAAAGGACCGCTGTCCTGCCACAGACAGATTTGCTTCGCACAATATGTGTGGGAAACCCACCCGGTGGACAATTGGTTGATGTTTTTAGTTTCGAACCTTTGGTAAGCGGCTTGTTTGCTTGCTTCCGGTTTGGTTTTAGTGTTTTTTTATGGGCGCTCACAAAGCTTTTTTTATTGAGGAGAGCTGTGAGTGCTGGGCCTTATTGATGGGGATGGGATTTTAAAAAGGAAAAGGTGTTTGAGTGATGAGATGCGACTGACGTAAGGCGCATTGGATCGGGATTGAACAGAACAGACTAGAGGGATTGCTAATCGTAAAGCTTTTATTTGTGTATCGCTTTGTGAAGTGTTAAATAATTAATTTAATGTACTCCTTTGCTTATAGTATGAATGATTCAAAACATGAGTGTTGTTGACTTCATTCGTCTTTTTTGTTGTTAACAATTTTTGTTGTAATAATGCAGGTGTATATATTTTAAACTAAAGGAACAAATTACCGTAACCAAAATGGTTTTTTTAATTAAATATTGTATGAAGTCACCAAAAAAAACGTATCAAATGCAATGCTTATCTGCATAAAAATAACTCCGCTTGATCAGAACCATTTGCTGCTCAAAATGACGGAAAAAAGGGAGAAAAAAACCACTGCAAAGCAAAGGAATTGTGCTACTTTACTAATAGCAATACTTCGGTTTTTCAGCATAAATACGAAAGTGAATTTATTACTAATTTAAAACGAAGTCACATCGAACGTTCCAGTTTTCCTCGTTACTGCTAGACATCGAACAGGAATAGCAGGTTTACATCCCTTAAGTTGTGCTTTAACTAACGCGCGTGTGTGTTGTGAGAAGTGCAAGTGCAAGAGCTGCAAGTAGCTCGAGATCGAGCAGCAAGATCGACTCTCACCCGATCGAGCATATAGGCACAGAAAGTGAAATCCGGTGAAATCCGGTGAGTGAATAACTTAATCATTTTGAAGTGACCGGTCCTGGGGTGTGTTTTTTTGTTGTTCTTGTTGTTGGTCGCTTCCCAATCGAACATCAAACCGGAGTGAAAATGGCGTGGAAATCACATACGATCGTTCTGATCTCGTTGTTAATCGGTAAGTAAAGTGGAAAGTGATATCAAGCCCCAGTAAGGGGCAAACTGTCCATAATATGAAATGGAAATTTTAATATAGAGCAGAAATGCTTTTTTACAACCACCGGGGAAAGACAATTCAATGCCAATTTTTTGTCACCGTTGCCAATTGTGGAGTAAGTTGTCGTAAACCGTTGTCGGAAAGGTTAAAAACAATAGCCCGCACACTCACAACAGCGTAAGCGTGAGTGTTTTCCGGATATGCTCACGAGTCAGAATTAGTTTGGTTGTTTTTGGTGGCTTGCCGGCCCCGAAACGGGTCATGGTGTTTAATGGTAAGCATAAAGTTTATGTTGATATTTCGAATGTAGGTATCTGGAAAGCGTTCGCTTCGTTTCGGGGGACCGATGGAATAAAACACAGTTTCAACGGGGTTTATGGGTTATAACACTGAATCGTATTTCGGTGTTTGCGAAATCCCTTTGGTGCACTTGCACAAAACGGAAAAGGGACTGGTCGTCGCTGGTAGTTTGTTACAGGGTGCGCCATTTTTACGTTCGTGTCACATTTAACGTTTTTCGTAATGAACTAGGAAAGTCCTTTTTGGTAGAGCGTTATAGTTTAAAGATTGAAGGAATGTTTTTCAAAAAATTAAATAGAAAACATTCCATTCTCAAAATACTAAATTACAATACAAAAATGTTTGTTTTAAACTGTCAACTTTTTGTGAAGACCGACCGCCTCGGTTATTCTTGGTTTATGGCTCCCTTTGTTCATTTTATGGGTGCACTCGATGAAGTGCCTCTTATTATTGGGCCTCCCGTTCTACTGGAAGTCATCTAAAGCTCTATTTTTTTATTGTACAGATGTGGTTTGTATATTGTGTTTATTTGAATTGGTCCCTGGTAGAACGTTCTTTCACCAAATGGCTGTGTGGTTTCGGTTCTGCTGAACAAACCCGATTGTATCACAATTCCATCACTATCGTGACGTGTTTGGAGAGAAAATACACAATTGCAAACCGAGCATTCTTTGAATGATTTTATGAAAATTATCAGAAAAACTTCCTGCGTTCGTACGGTGGTAACAAATGATTGTTGGGATGGTGCAAATCATTCACGCAGAAAGTACTGCGATAAAAATACCGTATCCCCACCGACTCTACCGAACGCAGGATCTAGGCATGGTTTGTGAATGGTCCACAAAACCAGGTAGCAAGCGTAGGAATGATATCGGTACACACGGATTCATAATATGGTAATCAATCTGTACGAATCTAACGAACAGTGGTATGTATTTTTCCTATCAACGCACAGGTCCAGAGGCATGCAGGAAACAAAATTCGGAGAACTTTTGGTGCAAAATTCTTTATTACACGAGTTCATGGAAAGGTTTAATCATCGGCATGTTTCCGGCCCCGACCATGACTGCACCATGGAAGTAGGCTGCAAGTAGATTTTACGTGAAAAAAAAAATTAATAAAAAGAGTTTCGTTGGTTTCGTCGTACCGTTCAATTGTTGCTTATCCGAGTGGAAGGGCGTATTGCATTTTGAGCGTAATATTTTTAGCCCAACTGTTTGCTATACAGTTGTCCGGAACAATAAAGCTTCATTTTTTGGTTTTCGTAGGAAAAACACGAATGCTTTCTATTCGTTTTCATTTCCATTTCTACAGAAGCTTGCTTATTTGCCGGGTAGCCCCTCCTAGCTTAAGTGCTTCAGTTTATTTTCTATCTCGATCACGGGGAAATCAGTAGTAGTAAGTTGCTAAAATGTGCCATGCGTCCGACATAACTCACGATTGAAGATATCCTGGTGACTGATGATGATGACCAGCAGTGGATGCGATAAATATTCTTCACTAGAAATGTGAGCTGTGAGTTCGTGTTTGTAGAATGTCTCTTCAGATGTTTGATTGCTTGCAGGAACACGAATTTTGCTTCATAAATCAAAATACCGAGTGATAATACCGCAAATTTTGTTGTGGTTAGCGGGTATGACAATATTAAAAGATTCCTTCGACGGTACGGTTGCAAATGTAAATGCTGCAATTGGCAGACAGTTCCGTTCCACAGCTGCAGCTAATTAAGTCGAAGTAAAGCTGCGGGGAATGTACATTGGCTGTGAACGTGAGTGAACTTAATTCCCCCTCATTCAAGGTGTTTTCTGCGAAAACGAAACTGATAACGCTTTGTGTTGTGTGTGCTGCAACCCAAAGGAAAAGAAAGTTGGAATCGTGTAGGAAGCTTACTGGCCAAATTTGCATTCCTTCAAAACGGGAAGAGTTCTTTCTTCGGTAGTAGTTCACTTGTGTGGTTTAAATTTTACGTTGTTCATTTGCTTTCGTGATCGGGATTAGAGATGTGTACACTAAGTAAGAGTGAGTTCTTCTTCTTCTTCCTTGGCACTACAACCTCTTGAGGTCTCGGCCTGCTATTACTAACTTTCTGTGACTAAGTTTTACCCGTAACTGGATAGTCAGTCCTGCGTACGGGGAGGCGGTCCGCCAGGATTCGAACCCCGGTCCTGCCGTGTGAAGACCGACGCCGTTATCGTATACACCACCGGGCCGCAACAAGTAGTAGAGTAAAAGTAAGAGTGAGTGAGTGAGTTAAATACCGCAATGTATGGTTTCAAATCAGTAAAAAGAGTTTATTTCACTCTTTATACTAACTCACTTTTTATACTTACTCACTCACTCTCTGTTCCGACGTCTAACTCACTCTTTTCGGTTTATACTCATTCACTCACTCTCTCACTCTTTTCATATTATAATTACTCTTTCCGGAATTAACTCACTCTTTTTATATTATAATTACTCTTTTCTAATACGAAAAGACTGAGTTATAACCGAAAAGAGTAATTATAGTATGAAAAGAGTGAGTGTTAAAACCGAAATGAGTAATTATAATATGAAAAGAGTGAGTTAAAATCGAAAAGAGTAATTATAGTATGAAAAGAGTGAGTGTTAAAACCGAAATGAGTAATTATAATATGAAAAGAGTGAGTTAAAATCGAAAAGAGTAATTATAGTATGAAAGGAGTGAGTTAAAACCGAAAAGAGTAATTATAGTATGAAAAGAGTGAGT
>KZ062212.1:85582-101079 GCA_002091835.1 Anopheles maculatus
TTATTTCACTCTTTATACTAACTCACTTTTTATACTTACTCACTCACTCTCTGTTCCGACGTCTAACTCACTCTTTTCGGTTTATACTCATTCACTCACTCTCTCACTCTTTTCATATTATAATTACTCTTTCCGGAATTAACTCACTCTTTTTATATTATAATTACTCTTTTCTAATACGAAAAGACTGAGTTATAACCGAAAAGAGTAATTATAGTATGAAAAGAGTGAGTGTTAAAACCGAAATGAGTAATTATAATATGAAAAGAGTGAGTTAAAATCGAAAAGAGTAATTATAGTATGAAAGGAGTGAGTTAAAACCGAAAAGAGTAATTATAGTATGAAAAGAGTGAGTAAAAAACCGAAAAGAGTAATTATAATATGAAAAGAGTGAGTGAGTGAGTATAAACCGAAAAGAGTGAGTTAGAAGTCGGAACAGAGAGTGAGTGAGTGAGTGAGTGTGTGAGTATAAACAGAAAAGAGTGAGTTAGAAGCCGGCACAGAGAGTGATTATAAACAGGTTATTAATTTTTGTTTAGAAAATTATTTTTTTAATAAATCTTTAAAGAGTGAGTTAAGGATTTAAATCGTTATAGTTACTCTTTTACTCTGATTTAAATCACTGAACTTTTGATTTAAAACTCACTCTTTCTAATCTCTAATCGGGATAAACGAACTGTTAGTCGTAATGCTTCAAAATGTCTTGATTGCTTGCCACATGAATGAATTGGTCATAGGCTTTTCTGGAGAGGAATACCCTCTCATTCTCTCTTTCTATGATGAGTTTCCCTTTCGTTCGTTATGTAACGGACGTAAAAAAATAATAATACTAAAAGCAGCAAACACTCATCACACGCCATGCCCCCGACCTGTGATGGGACGGTTAAGCTTCCATAATCGGGGGGCTGCCCAATAAGGTCGGTTTGTTTGTCGGTCGGTCGCCAATCAACATCGGTCGGTCGGTCGGGGGGGCGCCACCAACGTAAGAGAAACCACAAAACAAACGTTGTCAAGATTTTCACAGCTTCTCCGGGGTGCCAACACACCATTGGAAGGGAAGGCATTTTTGTTGATGGGCGAGTTAGCGCTCAGGTTGATGTTACTCTGAAGAGGCTTTTGTTTGTGCGGTTCGGTTTGCTCACTCGAATCGTGTGCGTGTGGTAAATGTCAGCAGAAATGGAGCAGACCGAACAGTTCGTTAAACCATCCGGGACCCACGAGGGATGACGTACGGTCTGGACCAGCTACGAAGCTGGTTCATGTGTAGTGAACGATGGCATGGTTAGGCAGTGTGCAGTGTGCGTGATTTCGCGTGTGTTTGTTTCACAATTTACTTAAAGTCCTAATTTTCATCATCACTGCAAGCGTGAGAAATGAGGTACCGATGACACCATCGTGAGCGCTGAGATGTGCATCATGGAGTACGGACCAACAAAAAAATAATCATCGTGGAAAAAGCGTTGTGCCTAATGCGGTATCGCAACAAAAACTCCAAACCGTCTTAAGCAGGTGGGAAATATGAAGCAGCAGAAGGGCAAAGATAATTGTTTATTGCACCAGAAGAGATGCTGCGTTATTGAAAAAGGAGATTGCCAATAGCAATTGTAAGCATGTCTTTTTTTTCTCTGTCGTCTCTCGTCACGCCATGTTGTGCATGCTGGAATGATGTGTGTTTGGGTTGAGAATTGGGAAGATTATAAACAACAAGAAGACAAGAGTTTTTTTTTTTTAATTATAGTATTTTTATGCCTTACCAAACGCTTTGATTGCGTATCGCTAATGAGGTCGTTTTGATTGGTCGATTTTTTGTTGTTGTGTAGCCGGATGTTGTTACAAACCGTGACATTTCACTCAAATGTCAAGTTACTTAACAAACGAAAAAAAAAAAAAACGTAGACTACTATGCAACCCCAGCAGCACCAAAAGCTCGCTGCACACTGGTTGGTCCAGTGGTCCAAAGATCCATCACGCGGTTGACATGAGAAATGACACGTGATGAAGGTGAAAAATGAGGTTAGCTCCGGTTGTTGAGATTCACCTTGAACTGGTACGCCGCGCGAAGCTGTTCAATGTACTGCCGACCACACACACACGATTTCAATCCAAACCGGCCAGAGTGTCCAAAAAAAGCAGCGCTCTTTGTAAAAGATGTTTTGCGAAAGTGGGTGCGATGTGAGTTACTGCAAGAAATCAATAAGGTGCGAACCAGCAGCCGCAGCTGGCCAAATTTCACCGCTATTAGTCATCGAAGCATACACATCGCCTGTGCACAGCCATCGGAGTCGATGGAAACCGAAGATGCGGCAGTTGACAGTTGTGATAAAAGCTCGATAGGCACGAAAGCTTCCCGCAACTACCAGTTCGCACCATAAGGTCATTGGGTGGTTGCGATATGAAGCTAAGAGGAACCATCTGGAATCATTGCTGGCCCGCTTTTCCGCCGCGAAAAACTGTTGCTGCTGCTACTGCTGCTGCTGCTGGTGGTGGTTAATTAAACGCATGCAATGTTGACCTGGTAACGATGGAAATTGCGATGTTGTAATGGGTGTTGTGGGTTGTTTGAGCTGGTTGTTTGCTGGGTTAGTGATGTTGGTTGCTCGGTAGTGCTTGAAAGCTTCAATTATGGTTTTTTGGACAGCACGCAGAGATATCGTCACTTCTTGTTGTGTTCGCGGGAGGTTCGGAGGATTTTTGATTGAAGGTTCTCAAGGTTTAACATTTTTTTTTGTGGTTTGTTTGATTTATCAGTCCGTCTGATGGTTGTTTCGAGATTGAGTCATCAAGGATCGATGGATAATGATGACCTAAAACCTTCCAAAGATGATGTGCAGTGAAATCATGGTTTCATCAGTTCGGTCAGAAATTTGGATGCATTCGATAGGGGGGGAAAAAGTTGCACCAACAGCTGTGACGACAACGCATACCGGTCATTACTGTGTGGAGTCTTGTGCGTTTTGGAGTGTCATACAACCGAGATGCAACCGATTATAACATTTTTATATCTGACATTGCTGTGAAATATGCCGGAAACTGAAAATTATTCAAAATATGCTTAAAATCAGCCCACTAACACCGTGTCGTCTGGCGGGCGTTATCAAATTATGTTTTCCGTCGCTTAATGCTCTACCAACCAATCATCAAAACAACGTGGCGTGTTATTGTTGCATCGCAACTGATGCGTACCGTCGGCACCGGATTGGACAGCTAAAAATGCATAATTGACCACCGAACCCGAACCGGCGCTAACCGGTGGTGGATGCATTAATTTGGATTTAATCAATTATTAATTGCACCCGATCGTGACTTAATTAATTTGTGTGAATTTTATGGTAACAAATTATCCTGAACGCTTCCGCCACACATCGAGTGTCATTGAATGGTTTTGGAAAAGGTGCGCTGGAGTGAGTTCTGCTTTTTTTGATGGCCACTGGATGTGGCTGGGTGTGTGTCTACTAATGTTACGCTCTCTCCTTCCGATTGAAATGTGAAGCTCGGCAGGGAAAGCGGTGACACATGAAACGAAAAGCTCGGATGCATATGCGCTCTAGCAGTAGTACTTTTCATTTACGCACCACCGGGATTGTACGGGAACCGACGACCAATGTAATTGTCGTTTGATGTGCTGCAAAGCTGCAGTTTGCCAGAGTCTGGTGTGTCTGTCCTCACATCTGCAAACAACTGCCGAGCGTGTGTGTGTGTGTGTGTGAACCATAAACAATAGAGCAAGAGTGGGATAGTGAGGCAGAGAGAGAGAGAGAGAGAAACCAAAACAAAATCGAAACAGATGTTATGAAAAGAATATAAATGGGTGAATAAAAATCAGAAAATCATAGCAAATTGCAATTTACGAAGCAAATGATTATTCGATTTATTTTTTGATGAGCGTACGCGCGTCCCAGCGTTGAAGCGTTTTCCACCTCGATACACGTGGCCGCAGCACACACACTAGCAATCGCACAGTGATATGGTAACCGTGTGATCAAAGCGTTAATTTTCCATCACTTCATTTTCATCGGTACAACTTAATCACGCCGGTGGACCGCCAGTATGCATCGTGGTGTCCGGTGCCGTGTGCGCAGACCGGGGGCAGATAATTGGTTTTATTATGTTAACTGACATTTCAACCGGAGGAGGGTCCAGCTATGGGTGGTCATTGTGCGGTGCGATGCAATGGTTATCATTGGAGGAAATACAGATTCCCTTTTTTATTTAACACCAGTACGAACGACAAACTTCCGTTGAATTGTGCCATCGAAAGGATAATATTGAACTGTTTTGGTTTTTTTTTAATGTTGTTATTTAAACAACGTTAATTATTGATGTGTTTGTGTGATTGAAATATGAATATAACTATGGAAGGAACAAATATCAATGCACGCTTAGTGTATAAAAGTGTAGTAGTGTTGATCTGCTGGAGAAATCATGTCAACTGGTCACGGTTTAGCACCGTTGTCTGCCAATCTAATATACCGGCCTTTCTGGTGAACGCATCATGCTGGCTCTATCCATATTCATGACAATGTACCGGCTTCTACATTGTCCTCCCTCATATACGTGGCCAAAGATCCTTCTGAATATCTTCCTATTGACCGCAGCTAAGAGTGGTTTTCGTCAGTTTTGGACAGAGTCCAGAGTTTCAGAGGCGTACGTGAGTACTGGCACTAGAAATTATCTGTACAGTCCCGAGGGGGTGGCCCGGTGGTAGATGCGACAGCGGCGCCGGTCTTCACACGGCAGGACCGGGGTTCAAGTCTCATTTGGGCCGTTCCCCCATAGTGGGGACTGGCTATCCAACTATGCGGTATCAATAAGTCTAGTAGGAAAAAAAAATGGCATGCATGATCTTAGAGGTCGTTAGGCCAAGAAAGAAGTCCCGACTCTTCGTCCATCATGACATGTATTTTTAGTGGACAAGTATCTCAACATTTATAATATTATCTGGTGCTGACATTTGACCAAAGATAGGTGAAGTTGTGGACGATTTAAAAGATGCGATCAGCTATCTGTAGTACAACTGGTGATGCCACCTGACATGTGTGCGATGTGTCATAACTAGTGTTGGGTCAAGTAGCTCTTTTCAAAGAGCGGAGCGAACCGCTCCCGCTCACCTCGGTGAGCGGTGTGCGAGAGGTAGCTCCGCACAGTGCGAAAAGCGCTCCGAAGAGCGCGATGTGTGATGAGCGCTCCTTATAAAATATCAGGTAGCTCCGCACTGTGCGTAAAGCGCTCCGAAGAGCGCAATGTGCGAATAGCGCTCCGAAAGCGCGATGTGCGAAAAGCGCACCGAAGAGCGCGATGTGCGATGAGCGAAAAGCGCTCCGAAGAGCGCGATGTGCGATGAGCGAAAAGCGCTCCGAAGAGCGCGATGTGCGATGTGTGAAAAGCGCTCCGAAGAGCGCGATGTGCGATGTATAAAAAGCGCTCCGAAGAGCGTGATGCGCAGTGCGCGAAAAGCGTTCTCTCATGCACATGGCCCATCGCGCTCTTCTGAGCATCGCACATAGCGCTCTTTGGAGCGCTTTTCGCTTATCGCACATTGCGCTCTTTGAAGCGCTTTTCGCACATCGCACGTCGCGCTCTTCGGTGCGCTTTTCGCTTATCGCACATCGCGCTCTTCGAAGCGCTTTTCGCTCATCGCACATCGCGCTCTTCGGAGCGCTTTTCGCTCATCGCACATCGCGCTCTTCGGAGCGCTTTTCGCTCATCGCACATCGCGCTCTTCGGAGCGCTTTACGCACAGTGCGGAGCTACCTGATATTTTATAAGGAGCGCACTGTGCGCCCTCAGTAAGGTGAGCGGAGCGATTAAGGTAGCTCTTTCGCTCACGACACAACACTAGTCATAACCTCTCTTTTTAATTGGAAACAAAATATGTGTGTCGAGTTAAGGCAATTGATAACGTATTTGATTTGATAATGCTGGGTGCAATACTTGTGGAATTTGTTAACTATTCCAATGCTCTAATCGTATTTTATATCTAAAATTATTCTTAAGTTTATCAAGCCATTCAACCAGTGGCAGATTTAACGGTACGCGGACTGAGCGGCCGCGGGGGGCCCTGAGCTCGCAGGGGGCCCCGAGTTTACAGATCAATTCGAACTTCCCTATAACTTCCCTACGAGCTCTACAACTGTGGGGGGTGAAACGGTGGGCGGACTAGGAAGCCGCCTAGTGCCCCAGTATTGGAGGGGGGCCCCGAAAAACGAAGAAATGACCAGACCAAGAGACCAGGCTGGACTGTGTCTCTTGCTGAGCTGGATGCATTTCTAGCGATTTTGTACATTCGCGGAGCTACTGATTCCAAAGGAATAGAGATTGATCTTATGTGGTCTGAAAAATATGGACTTCCGTTCTGCAAGAATGTTATGTCGCGTAATAGGTTTCGCAAAATTATGAGGTTCCTGAAATTTGACGAAAATTAGACCAGATCGGAACGATCGCAAACCGACAAATGTGCCCTGATATCAGATGTGTTTTCACGATGTTTCAAACTGCCAAAGCAATTACGTGTCTGGTCCTCACATTTCTGTTGATGAACAATTGTTTCTATCCAAGACGAGGTGCCTATTTACACGATTTATGGTATCAAAGCCGGATAAGTATGGGCAAAAGTATTGGATGGCTGTTGACGTAGATTCTATATATTATATTTCTTTACCTCGTGATAATTTTGATGATATTTTTTTCACCTCCTTAGAATTAGCGAAGTTTTTGAAATCCAAAAAAAAAAAACCTAGATATCTAGACGCGATTTTCTCGTCAATCTAGGCTAAGAACTTATCAAGGAGTACGTTGAAAATAAAAGAGCCAAAGCTAACTTGCCTGCGTCAAGTCAAGATTCTCGTAGGCGCTGCCAGGTTCAAATGTCTTGTCACGAGGGCAAAAGTGCTAATGAATGCTTCACATGCAATAGTCCAGTATGTAAACAAATGTACTAAAAAAGTTTTTTACGTATGCGTTTCATGTGAGTCAGGTTCTGATGAAGCAATGTAATATTTAATCCTGATGTCAAGAAACGCAAAGTTGTGTTATCGCTGATTGAAATAATTAATCTAGGTGTTGCTTTTGCGTTCGAAAATGGTTTGTCATCTTCTTTTGCCCATTTAGAGCTGTATTGACATCGAATTTTTGTATTTTTTTGAAAGGGAGTCACAGACGCCCGCGTATACCCAAACAACCAAGAACAAAAAACTTGTTTAAAAATCCTACTTATCACTTGATTGTTTAAACAATTTGTAGCTATAAGCCTAAATTTACTGTCGTTTAACTCTCTAAGAACTAACTATAAGCGTATACCACTAAAAGGCCTGCAATTTTAAATTAATGTAGAGTAAACTTACCTGGATATCCTTGGTATGCAGTTGATATGATCTCAATTCGTTTATTTTTAATTGATTAAGTTGCTAATAAAGCTTTCTTATAGCTAGTTATGATGTATATTAATAATTTAACCACAATAAACCCTTAGGTAATAATAAACATGTCTAAATATGCATATATAACGATTGGGACAAAATTGTCCTGTATGGCGGTTCAAGTAAGGTTGAAAAGTCCGGCGGTTCTAGTGTTAAACAAGGGGATGAGCCGCAAAAAGCAAAAAGATGTACATTTAATTAGTAAAAAATACATTCCCATTTCCTTGTGCACAGCAATCGTTCTGTGAAAGAGGGGCGACTATTGCTTACTTGCCGCGATACGGTTCACTTATCACCTGAGACTTAATTTAGCAAACGGAAATCTTGAATTATTCAAATATCTTTCGTCCGTTGAGATGTGGGGGATTAAGTGACCTCCGATTGGTTGTTTTTAAAGACCATAACATGTTCTCCTGCACAGTTCTGCCAAGCGTAAAGCTTGCAAAAGCGTGTATGATGATGAATGCTTGCTCACGCGAAAGCTCGACACAATAAACTAAAAGAGCGTTGAAAATTCGTGATGCAAAAATACTACCAACAACAATCAATCTGAAAAATATTAAACGACCACGGTAGGTGAGAGTAAGCGTAAAACGGTGACGAAAAGAACAGCGTTGAAAAAATGGCTTTTTTACTTCGCCTTTTTGGAATGGTTTTTCCTTTTCTTCCACATTCGTGTACGTGTTGGAAAAAGGAAGGCGAAAGAGGCGTAGGAAAAATCACATCACAAACACGCTGTGTCCCTTAAGGATGAAACGTTTGTGTATTGTGGAGTTGTTGAACTTTAAGTTGCCCAAATTGTGCGCGATTGGCACACCGGTGCTGTGGGAATTTAACGAAGCTAAAAAGAAAACGACCGGAAATAGTCCGGCGCTGGGGAGGAGACTGGGAACGGTTGCAAATTGTACACTCCTGTACTTCCTGCTTTTTTGTTTTGTTTGCCATGCCTCAGGTCCGCTGCCTAAGCCACCAAACGGGCACCTTCTCCTGTGAGGTCAATTAAATTTTCATTAAATTCGTTCGCCTTTACAGAAACGGTAGTGCGGTCTCGTGGATTCAATTTAAATTTCCCAAAATAAGTGTCGTAGGGTTGGGAATGGGGCCGGAAAACCGAAAAGGAAGGGGCAGGGTTGGATACTTTTATTTCCGTTCTCGCGTTTTGTTTTTCTTCTTTTTATCGTGGAACATGAAAACGAGGTTAGGTTGTGCGCGTTGCCGGTGTAATGCTGGTGGGTATGTGTGTACAAACCCGTGCTAATCGGTGTTCACACCTGTCGTTGGCTTTGGGCTTTAGGGTGGTTGCGACAAGTTAAATGACGGGGTGGGATGCCCAGTTTTTGGAGCTGGGGAGAAGATTATGTTTTTGGGATGCCATTCAAATGACGATAAGGATGATGGTGGCGTGATTGTAATGGATTAAATAGAGCATAAACATACAATGGTGAGTGGCGTGAATATTGTTGCAGAAGGAAAACTTTGGAGTTTTGGAATGATTTGATTATTTTTGGTACAAAAGTTATTCGAAAACAATACTCTAAATATTGGAAGCAGAGTATTGCTCGATGGGCAACGATCTTGAGCTAGTAGAGGAGTTTTGCTACCTTGTAAGTAGCGAAATTCTAAGGCGGATTGATCTACGGGCTCCAAAAACTCCTGAGATCCAGAAGACTCCACTAACGCACGCCAATGCACTCGCCATTGTCGAGCGGCAGGTGCTACGGACCATCTTTGGCGGTGTGTACGAGCATGGCGTTTGGAGAACGAGAATGAACCACGAACTAGCTGAGCTGTTTGGCGATGCAGACATCCTGACGGTTGCCAAAGCCGGAAGGATACGCTGGTTGGGGCACGTGCCGGACTCTTGTCCTGCCAGGAAGGTGCACGATGCGTCAGATATGAGGGATATCGGATGCAGTCATGGACCGTGTTTCTTGGAGAATGATTGGACACCAGGCCTTGTCTATTAGACGTGCGCACTAGGAGCAGGCCAAGAAACAAGAAGTCTCTAAATATTATGGCATTGATAAATTTTGGATTTGTTGATGAGCTAGTGTTGTTGATGAACAGTGTTACCGAGAGATCAAACTACTCTATTTAATGTTTATAAGTTCGATCTTATACTTTAAAAGATGTGGACCGATTCTTATTCGACTCGTAACGCAAAGATTGCCTTTTCAGTTAGGTTTACTTACAAATGCTCTCAAATCCTATATAAATATGAGATTATGGCGAATGCGTGATTCATTTGCAGAAGTTTACAACATTAAACTAAATCCTTATTATATTATCTGCTTTATATCTGATACATAATTATTAACTCTATCACTATCGCTTTTCCACGACCATGAAACCCTTATCATAATTGCAGCACTTTAGCAATTTCTTTTGGCGAATGGAAAAACTTTTCACTTAAAAATTCAAATTAAGCAAAAACCTGTGTGCCCAATTTCATGCTTCTCGAGTGAAGAAAGCCAACCTTGGTATGATACATTTCCTTCTGCACAATCGGCACACCCCAACAGCCAGGCGAGAAAACACATGCAACACACACATAACACACTTCCAGGAATTGCAGGTTTCTGTTCAATTTCGTTAATTTCAGGCAAAGGCTTTTCGTTTCGGGAGATGGTCCGTAGATGGTTACGTACCGAGGGACAGCGATTGCGATGGACTATTGTTTAAAGAGGGTTTGGGGCTAAGCGTCCGGCCAAAAACCCAACCCATCCCCTAGCGTCGGGTCGTTGTGTTGTTCCCTTCACAAGCATTGGTTAGAGCATAACCAACTGCCCAAAAACACCCGTTGGGAAAATGGGCAACCCGGTTACGCTTAGCATACGAAATGCATTCCCATTTATAAAATTGCAAATATTCTCATACACGTACCCGAGCGCTTTCCCCGTGTGGTCGACGACTGTCTCTTGTTTGGAGTTTTGTTCAGTTTCCGGGTACCAGCACCGGCATTCAACTTCCAGGACCCACCAGAACAACGCATCCAGGTGTGTAGCGGCCAAAATTTCCTTTTCCGAAACATCACCATCGTTGTCGTGAAGAAAAGAGGGAGAGAGAGAGAGGCCCCCCGTTTTTTTAGTCGGTTGCCCCAGGATGTACAGCTTTTTCGACTCCACATGACTCATTTATTTGGAATTTGGTTAGTTTAAACATGCAGCACAACTATCACAGACGATCGTTTCGCTTAGCCCTCTTAGCGCACAGTGGTCACACGCTTTTTGTCAACCCGGAACTGTGTACGCGCGGAGAAGGTTGCGTTCTTTTTCGTGTGTTGGGATTGTGTTCACAATGTTCCGTGTGTGCAACCATAGGTAACCTTCTTCTGAGTGGGTTGCTTAGCAACCGGTCGGTAGGGAGACTGCTGCCGGTTGCCAATGTTGATGAAAGTGCTTTTCGTTTGTGTCGGGTGGGGGAGCCGGGTTTTGTCAAGCAAGAAGCAGAAAGTTTTCATTAAAATAAACCAAAGTCCCTGTGGTCAGGTGCAGTGGTGAATGCATTTACTGCATTTTAAATACATTTTCCCCACAAAACCCGGTTTTACCTGCCATTGCTGCTGTCTGAAAATTTAATATCGCTAGGCGACAAAGTATTTTCATTTATGCTTCCGAAAGGTTTGATGGAAGCTTTTCTGTTATCGTGCTCCACGTTAGGCATTAAATATTTGGATAAAATTGTGAGGATTTCATCAACGCAATTTAAGCAGCAAAAATTGTAAGTTTAAAAAGAGTTTTTTTTACGTTTTTCAATCGACAAAAGTCGTACATTAATTTGTTTCCAGCAGCTTTCTCGCCAAACTTGCAAAATAAACCACATACAGTCAACGTACCCGTTCGCTGTACTGCGGAGAAAGGAAATAAATTAATACCATACAAAACATGGTTTAAAATATGCACAGAACGTAAACCGTAAACTCACGTTTCGCGTTGATGTAGTTATTTCTGTTCTTCCGTCCAACAATACCGAAATGGCGGGCATTCAGTCGCACACGACAAGGAGCAGTGAAGAAAAAAGGCAAATTAGATATTTATTTTACAAATATGGAAATTTCCCCAGTCCGCTTTCCCCCGATGCCCAATGCAACCGGGGGGTTACCGGGGTATGCAATAAATAGTCCATTTCCGCCAGTTTGATGGTGAACTAAATCCGCATCGCAGTGGTGCTGGTGAAAAGCGATTTGGAGTTATGTTGCCATTTTGCGACCGAAAAGTGGAAGCTATCGCCCAACAACGAGCAACGAGAGAAAAATGGAACGAAAGAAGTCCAACCTCCAACCCTGGTACTTACTGGGGGGGGGGGGGGGGGGGAAAAACCGGGGGGGACAAAACTCAACACAAAGGCGGCGAAAAACCAAACCAAACGCCGACTCCCGAACTAACTTTAGGGGGCAAATGCAACTCAACGCCTCACAAAGCACGGCATTCCATTCATCTAGCTCGCGTTTGTCCGGTTTTGAACAGCCCCGGCTTCTCTCTCCCCCTCTTTCTCTTTCTCCTCCCCTTCCTTCATTTCCCACGGACTAAACCTACGTCGCACGGTCACAAGGATACGATCAGCGTATCGGGTTGAAAAATGAACAAATTTGTGCCCGGGCCCATCAACCTCCGGGCCGGGGATACACGCTGGGACCGGGGTCCAAGTGGACACACGATGCATGATGCTGCGGCCCGAGAACCTGTCGGCGAAAACCTTAAAAGTTTTCCTTTCGAACGCCGGACGACGGGGCGCGCATGTTATCTTTTGTAACCGTTTCCGGGCGATGGGCGATTTATTTGCACCCGGCTGGATCATTTGTTCGTGCTTGCATTTTCCCAAACCCCGTGGCAGTCGGGCGCGCGATAGCTTTGATGCAAAATAATGTCAGCATTTCTTCGCTCCGAGGGAGGGTTTGCGAATCGAGAGGGAGAGTAGGAGAGCGGCAAGGGAGGAAGGAGGGAAAGCCAAAGAGAAATCATAATGAATAACTTCAACCGGGCTGAATTCAGAGTGACGCCAAAGTTTGTGGCACGTCGGCCAGTCGGGTGTGTGCGTGTGGCCTTTTTTTTTTGCTTGTATTTTTAAGCTTCGGCTGGAGTAATTTTATCACGCGATAAAAGTTTACGTTTGACTTTCTGGCAGGTTCGAGAATGAGGCTTACCGGGTACGGACCGGGCCAATGATCATCGACTCAGGTGCATCCAGTCATTCGTTACCGTGTTGTCGCCGTTGTCAATAACTAACTGTGGGATGGAAGTTGTCCGGGCGGCTAAGAAAATTGAATGGAAGGTTCTTGGTCGTTAGTTGAAACTCAATTTGCATCAGTACACTAATCTATACTCGCTTTCCCAGTAAAGGAAGACACATTTTGCTGCGAATCTTGGTGAACTTTAATTTTGAAGTCTGTGGTATTACAAAGAAATTTTTCTTGTGGAATCTTTCTATTTTTCATCATCTTTTTTGTTTCTAGTTTATCTTGTTTTCTTTTACATCTTTTTTCATTCTTACATTTTTAGTCTTATCATTATTTGCTGTGAATATTCTACTCTTTTGTGTTGTAACTTAAGTATCTTTGATGTTTGGCTTATGTTTATGGATTGATACTGCTTTATTTGCCCTTAACTCAGCTGTAGTTGCGTGCTGTTTTGTTACTTACTTACTTATCAGGCGCTGCAACAATCCTCGATACCACAGTCTAGTGCCGTCGTCTGCCAATCGAGTATCCCGACCGTTCTGGCGGACGCATCAACGCCATCACTCCATCTCAGTTTGGGCCTACCACGCCTCCTCTGTCCATGTGGACGGTCTAAAAGGACTTTACGGGCTGGGTCGTCCGGTGCCATTCTCATGACATGACCAGCCCACCGGAGCCTGGCGAGCCTAATTCGCTGCACGATGGTGAGTTCACCGTACAGCTCGTAGAGCTCGTCATTGTAGCGGCTCCTCCATTGTCCTTCCACACATACGAGGCCAAAAATCCTTCTGAGCATCTTCCTCTCGAACGAGGCTAAGAGGGTTTCGTCAGTTTTGGACAGAGTCCATGTCTCAGAGGCGTATGTGAGTACTGGGACTATAAAGGTTTTGTACAGTCCCAGCTTCGTCCGTCGCGACCGGTATTTTGAGTGGAGAAGTTTCCTCAGGCTGTAGTATGACCGGTTGGCAACCAGCACCGTTGCGGGCAACTCAACGTTATGTTGTTGTCGGTGCTGACTTTTGACCCCAGATGGGTGAAGTTTTGGACGACATCACCCCTGCGTAAATCAGTATTTGTTACCCACCATCATTTTGGTTTTTGCCTCGTTGATCTCCAACCCCAGGTTCAGTGCCGCATGCTCCATAGGACATAGGAGAGCCTCAAACCAATGATGTCTATGTCGTCAGCGTATGCCAAGATCTGGAGTGACTTATAGAAGATGGTCCCCGAAGTTTCCACCTCCGAGTCTCGGATGGCCCTCTCTAGCGCCAGATTGAATAGGAGGCAAGCAAGCCCGTCTCCCTGGCCCAGACCCTTGGTGGTAGCAAAGGGCCCTGAGAGTTTTCCATCCACCTTCACCTGGCATGTGATGTTGGTCATCGTCATACGTACAAGCCTGGTAAGCTTGGCCGGGATTCCAAATGAGCTCATTGCGTCGTATAGTTTTACCTTGGCTATGCTATCGTATGCGGCTTTAAAATCAATGAAGAGATGGTAGGAGTGTAGCTGCTGCTCCGCCATCATCTCCAAGATTTGCCGCATGGTGAATATCTGGTCAGTGGTTGATTTTCCGTTTCGGAATCCTCTTTCATAGTTTCCAACTATCCCCTCAACGAATGGGACAAGTCTATCTTGTGTTACTAGGGAAAGGATCTTGTAGGCGGTATTCAACACCTGTTGCAAAACGTAAACACTGACGGGTGACAGTTTGGTACCAGAATAGGATACGAGGTTATGCGAGAGGGTTGAAAGGCTGAAAAGCATAGGCAGCGCAAAAGTCTATAAATAGAGGGGGATTTGCGCCATTGAGCCTCTTCAACCACCAAGCCAAGTAACAAACGGTAGATACGGTAAATCGAGTAATATTTTGGCACTTTAAAAACTAAGTACACCGCTGAACAATAAAAACGAGTTGTATTGACACGCCTAAAAAAGACTCACAAAATTCCGTTACGTTACATTCCAAAATATTATTACAAATATTACAACGAACATTTCCGTGTATTGAACCGAGTAACGTGAGTGCAGTGAACATGTTTGGAGCAACCAGTGATAACCAGGAGACGGGAGCCGGTTCGATGGTGGGACGCGTAGAAGTCCAAGCCGATAAAGCAGCGCCATGGAACGAGCAAGGTCCCTCGACTGCGGAAGGGTCGCGTCGGGCATTGACCCCAAAGGTCATTAACCAGTGGGATGAACCGCGTTCGCGGTCGCCACTGCCTGGTCCTTCGAGGACGACGTTTATGTCGCTTTACGATGTGCAGGACACGCGCGATCAGCGTGAGACTGCTGGTTCGACGGCGGGACGCGCTAGCGTCCACGCTGATCAAGCAACGCCTAGGAACCACTTTATACCTGCGACAACGGAAGCAACGCAACGCACAAGAAGGAGCCCTAGCAGTCGCCGGGTTGAGTCACTAACACGGGTAGTATCTAACGAACTCACTGCGGAACACGAGAAAGCTAACGGTCACTGGGATGAGCCACGATCGCGGGCGCCATCATACGAGCTCGAAGCGGAATTAGCCGCGACGCCGATGGAGTCGGCCATTGTGATCGAGGAAGGCTCGCGTTCCCGTCAAACGGAGATAGCTCGGAAGAGGTTTGAGGTTGAAAGAAGGCGGATTGAGTTGAGAACTCTGAAAATGGAGTTGGTTGAGCTCGAAGAAGCTGAAACGATGGCACCAGTTAGCAGCATGCGGGACGACATCCAGCGGCACAAAGCAGAGCGGTGGGTTGCCGCAACGGACCGCGTTGGTGCGTCTTCGTCGTTCAGAGCGAGCCCAGCAACACCTCAGTTCGCGAGTACGGCCAACGTACCACCACCATATGACTCCCTGGGATATTCCCGCTTCCCGGATTATTCCACCTGGAGGAAGAATCACGACAGTGTTTTCAGAAGAGCG
>KZ062212.1:101154-150548 GCA_002091835.1 Anopheles maculatus
AGAGCGTCGATGTATCCGCCGGTAAACAACGCCGTCCCGCAACAACATCACATACGTTCTTACCGGGCTCCAGGCCACCACGCGAGTGTTAATAACCTTACGCAAACCCAGATTTCGGCCCGACACAGTGGTAATGTGAGTGAACTACCGACGAAGTGTAACGTCGCCGATGATGGAACCAAATGGGCGAAGATTCCTGATTTGTCATCCGACAGCCGCTGGTTCCGAGGACCGTCCTTTCAGTGGGAGCCAGAGTGCGAGTGGCCAACAACAGAGGAACCCTTCAACTGTACGACCGAAGAAATCCGGCTCAGCGCGTGTCATCACCAAACCGTCGACAGGGGTGTTGAGGCGAATGATTTCATTCGGTTCGAGCGACTCAGCAGGTGGAGAAGGTTCTTAAGAGCCATTGCTTACGTCTTCCGCTTTACAGCAAACGTCCGTCGCTGTATAAAAGGGACACCGAAGCAACTGGGGCCGCTGACACGACCGGAATTGGCAGAAGCTGTGCTGACGGTGTTTAGGACAATCCAGCGCGAGACCTACCCTGAAGAGACTCGATGCCTGGAACGAAAAAACGAGAGAAAACATCCCTGGCAGAAAGGCATCAAGAAGGACAGTTCACTGTATAAATTGTCACCTGTCCTCGATAAAGGTGGAATCATGCTTATCAGTGGTCGTCTGGCCGAAAGCAGCGCAGTGAGTCCGGAGATGCATCGACCCATAATCCTTCATCCAAACCATTATGTTACCACTTTACTAATAAGCGATGATCACGAACATTTCAGGCACAGCAATCACAGACTAGCCATGGGTCAACGTGCGTTCACCTATACAGGGGTGGATTATTTCGGAGCCATTCTCGTTGCGGTAGGACGACGTGTTGAGAAAAGATGGGGCGTCATCTTTACGTGCCTCACCGCGAGGGCAGTGCTTCTAGAGGTCGCGCCCACTCTCAGCACCGGATCGTGTATTGCTGCTGTTCGTCGATTCATCGCCAGGCGCGGAGTGCCACGTGAGGTTATCGGCGATTGCGTAGACCACGAGGCACTGATTACGGAAATTTGCAGCCCGGAATCGAAGTGGACGTTCAACCCGCCAGGTGCACCCCATTTCGGAGGCCGTTGGGAACGTTTCGTGCGCTCGGTGAAGAAGGTGCTCGGACATCTCAACCTTCCCCGGCGATCGATGGATGAGGTGCTCGAGACCGCGCTAGCTGAAATCGAGATGATGTTAAACTCTCGACCTCTTACATACGTACCGGTGTATGAAGCGACGCAACAGCCCCTGACGCCGAACCGGATCGTGCTCAGAGCGCCCGATGGAAGTAAGCCTCCCGCTGCTTACAGTGGTGGAAGTGATGCCGTGAGTTCCGCATGGCAAGCGGCGCAGCGGATTGCGGATTTATTTTGTAAAGCGTGGATTAGTGATTATTTACCGGTATTGGCGAAACGTACGAGATGGTTTGAGGCGGTAAAACCGATAGGAATAGGAGACCTCGGGATAATTGTGGATGAGAACTTACCGCGTAATTGTTGGCGTAAAGGTATAATCGGAGAGGTGATAAAGGGAAAAGATGGACAGGTGCGACAGGCTTTAGTGCGAACGAGTAAAGGGCTTATAAAAGGCCAGCAACGAGGATAGCAAAGCTCGAAATATCGCGCGGTGATTGGGAATAGTATAAAGGCACGTGGTGAAATGTCAGTAGTTCAGAGTTTACGATGTAGGAGTGAGATAGCCTCACTGCGGAAGGGAATGTTGCAAAACGTAAACACTGACGGGTGACAGTTTGGTACCAGAATAGGATACGAGGTTATGCGAGAGGGTTGAAAGGCTGAAAAGCATAGGCAGCGCAAAAGTCTATAAATAGAGGGGGATTTGCGCCATTGAGCCTCTTCAACCACCAAGCCAAGTAACAAACGGTAGATACGGTAAATCGAGTAATATTTTGGCACTTTAAAAACTAAGTACACCGCTGAACAATAAAAACGAGTTGTATTGACACGCCTAAAAAAGACTCACAAAATTCCGTTACGTTACAACACCGTAATACCCGAGACCGATAGATGATGCCGAGATTCCAATCACAAGACATCGATTCGCTATCCCATACCTCAGTAATGATTTGATGAATTTCCTGTTCGAGTGCTGCACCTCCGTTTTTGATCAGCTCGGCTACTATTCCGTCGGTACCTGGTGCCTTGTTGTTCTTGAGCCGACGGATGGCCTTTCGTGTGTCTTCAATGCTAGGTGGCAGTAGCATGATATCATCTGCTAGTGGAGCTCCTAGCTGTTCGTTGAACTGATCATTTACTGGAGCCCATCGCGAGAGGACCTCTGGCTGGTAACTGATCAGATTTCCATCCTTATCTCGACAGCTGTTTTGTTGGATTGTTTTAATTTCATTTGTTGTGTGGACAACTTTTATGATCGCTTGTTCTTGTTGCGAATTGGTTCCTGTTCTATACATTGGTATCATATGAAGCTTGAATTTGTGTCCAATTTGTTACAGTTTTTATTCGAAGTTTGTTGTGTTTCATGTCCTAACCATATCCATAACCGTTTTTTGATATTTCACAATCCTTTTTGAGGTCATATATATGTCAAGGCGGTAATGCGATTTTTATTGTAACGTTTGTTATTCAATCTAATGTGATGTACAATGTTGACAATGTTCTATGCTATTTCGTTTTTGTAATGTAATATTCCAGATTTCGGTTTTTTGTCGTTTCAGAATCCATGCTAATGTAAATGGAAACTGTTTTAATCGAACCGTTTCTCTTTAACGAATTCAATCAATATAAAAAACAAATCCTTTAGCCAACTCATTTTTTACGCGTTTGTATGAACAACAATAACCGTTTTCTTTTTCCCCGGGCTAACAGTGGGCTAACAAGGTCAAAGCAATGGTTCACCAGAAATGCCAAACAGAATTGCAACTATCGAGTTTTGAGGTTAATCCTTTCGAGTTTCCTATTCTTGACATACAGCAGCCCGCGCGGGGGTGTCGGTTGTTGTGATTCACCAGAAGCCACACTATTATTTCCTCGAACGGGGCGAACGCTTGAATAACGCAAATACTGCTACGCGGTGTCCTAAAAATGGTAGGACCGACCACCCCCTTTCTATGCCCTTCTCCCCACCTTCAAACCCCACATTCCCAGAGGGCAGATTCTGAAAAACCGTGATCCATTTTATTTTTCACGAACGATACTCGAAACACAAAACGATAGGGAGTCCGTCCACCCTGCGGGGTTCGCCCCTTGCGTTTCGTTTTTTAAATAAAAAAGGGCAAATATTATTGTAAGCTTTCAAGTGGGAATGAAGCATTCGTAAAACCTTCTTTTCAGGCGGACAAGAAGCGATGGTTTATTCTTCAACCAAGCAAGCAGCACACACTCCTTTCGAGCCGTTTGGATGTTGTTGATGATGGTGATGATGATGATGATGGTGCTGGTGATGCACGGGTAGATGGAGCTCGACCATTATTATTTTCCCTTTTCGTATTGTTGTCTATCGTTGCGATGGTAAATATAGCAAACGATAATACCAACAACAAAAAAATCCGGCTTGCCAACCAAACCAAAGCCCCACTGATGGCGACAGTCCCATGCAAGCCATGTTTGGATGCTGTATACGTGTGTGTGTGTGCGTGGAGGTTGTATTTTCTTCTTTTTTGGGCACCATCATCACCAGAGCCAGCCTGTGCCCGTCCCGTGTACGTGACTTTGAGTGCACACAGTCGCGAAAGTGCACTTTGTGGCTGAATGAATGCATCCAATTCATGCAGGACGCATGCCGGTGTTGGCAGACGAGCCCACAGTACGTTGCAGCAAGGGATATACATATTTTCAACGTTTGGTTTGACATATTTTCGTTCTCACGTTTTCGGCCATCCTTCTTTGCGTAGTGGAAACGTGTGCGCGTGGAATGCACCGAATGCATATTTGGAGTGGGCTGGGAGACAACCGTTTAGTTTGAAAGGTGCATGGAACGTGCTTGGACAAGTGTGGGACGGGTTTTGTGTGTTTGTGTGTGTGTGGCCTTTGGCAGAAACGAGGTGTGTCCCAAGTGTCTGTTTAGCGCAGGACAGGATTACAACTCTTTTATAGGTTTGAGGGTGCTTTTTCGTGAGCCGAGAGTTAGTTTGTGGTGTAAGAATTATATTAGTCGAAGATAAAATCGTTTTATGGGATAATTTTGATAAAGCAGTAGAAGTTGAAGGTAACGAATGATCGAGATTGCTCGCCATGTTGAAGAAATATTGGTTGACACTTGCTGTTAAATTTTAGCTGCTGATTTGGGTAAGAAATTTGTGATTTATAAACCTGATTGATAATCCTGATTACTTGCTTCAAAACTTGATTATAAAATACTGCCAACTACACCAGTAGTAAGCTTACCAATCAAAGGTAACGCTGAACTTTGAACTTGGGTCGAAAACTTTAGAAAATACCACAGAAAACTCACTCTCTTTCTCGCTTTCATTTGTCACCGGGTAAAGCCAAAATATCGACGATCGGAAACTGTGCCAAGCAGGTACCGAACGCGAGATGCTTACTGGGAAAATGTGTTTTCTCTCCCGCAAATTGGTAGTGCATTAGGAACAGTGAGTCGTAGAAATAAGGCCACCCTTAGGGGGGTAAACCCATTTCCTGCACATTCCAGACTGCGCCGACTGCAGCAAGGTGTAACCGATGGGCCGATAAAAAGCCGAGCCACTGAGCGAAAGTTTCTTGCCGATGTGTGTGTGACAGTGCAACGTTGCACAGCAGCCCAGTTCCGAGTGCTATCGTTTAAGTGTTATTATCGTTAATTATGTTACTGCCAAAGGTTACTGGCTTCGGGCGGAACCTTTGGTGACTTGTTTGGTGTCTTCCGACTGCGTGTCGGTCGTTGTGGCTGGAAGGGCTGGCGTGCGGCATCTGGAGCAGTTGTTCGGTGTTGGCAAAAGCGCTTCTCTACAGAATCGATCGGCGAGTGGACTCGATTTTCCACGCGCGATGGAGGTGAATTATCGTGATGTGTCGAATTGGGGTCAGTAAGGAAAAGGAGAAAACAGGTTATTTCTACTGCTTTGTGTAGGCATTGTTGTAATAAAGCTGTTTTTTACATAAAGCGTAACATAAGATAAGTAATTTGGGAACAAATGTGCAAAAAATGCCATCTTACTACAGAACCTCTCTTCTCTTAATCAGTAATCCGCCATCGTGTAAGTGTTTTGCAAAATTGATTTTACCCTAAATTACTTCATTAAACGCAATGTGTGGCACTTTACCACGAGCGCTTGATCGAAATTTGTGAAGCAGTGTACGCTTTGAAGTTTGGTTTCAGATTTTCCCCAAGTGTCGATCAACTCCCGGCAGATGTACAGGTAGCGCCAAACACGTACATACGGTGCTGTCAGGTCAGGACGGTTCTGGCGCATGAAACGCTATACACACACACCAGTCCTTACCTCAATCTCACTCAATCAAGCGGGGGATTGGATAGATAGGTGAGTATGTGCCGGTTTTAGGTAAATTCAATTTCGGGCTCGCATGGCATAGGAACTTACGTAGTTACCATCGCACCGTGTCTGTTGATGCTGACACCGAAAATGAAATCTGATGAGCTGATCGTTGGGTGTGGGAAAATGGTACAACGGAACCAAACAAAACAAAAAAACAACAAATCTCTCTCCCAACCTAGAGACCCGTTAACAACCCACAAGTTGGCCAAAAACTTCATCAACTTTTCCAGGTGCCTCCGGTGAGATGCCAGGAGGGCGTTACCTGTTGATGCGGTAACGCGTGCGGTAACCGCAACAGCTGTCACGAAGAGGTGCGCCTTGCTGGCACGCTGACATCTTCAAAGCGCCCGATAACTCCCATAAGCGACAGAGCGACCGCTCTATGTCCCGGGGTCATGTACTGCTGCCGGTTTTGTGCGCCGGTTTCCTTTGATCCCTTTTTCGATGGCATGGCGCTAGTGGCGCGCACGATGTTTTACGCGTGTCATTCGCACAAAACGCATCAAGCGCGAAACATTACCATCGCACAGCAGTACAAAAAGGGGCATAAATGGATAGGGACGTGGGGCGGTGTGTGCTTAAAGTGTTCTCAATTACGGAAGAAGCATAAACGGAGCTTTAATGGTGCGTGTCACAGGTTGTCGGATGTCGGCTTCAAGTCGAACGTACTGTTAAGATTTAATAACGAGATTAAGGTGGGCGCAAATTTCGAGGGGAACTATTACCGATACTTGACGTTATCTTATCAAGCAAAAGGTTAGGTGAGATTAACGGTTAGGAAAAACAATTCATAATGCAGTATCAAAAATGGATTTCCTTCAACTGTATGCCTTGGTTAGCTGTTTGTTTTGATTTTGCGCCTGAATGTTATGCAATGCAAAAGCACATCTCTATGGTTTCGTGTTCGGAACACAACCACTCATCCTGGCGAGAGATATGTTAAGTGAAACAATGCAATAAAACCACAGAAAACAAAAAAAATCACAACGATGCAAACCGCATCATCATCTTTCGCAACAATATTTAGCAGCTTTTTGCAGTAAAGTCAGTTAGTGAGCGAGTGAGAGTCGGTTAGCGGGTTGACGAGTCACTTAAAGAGTTCATTCCCCACGGTTACCATGACGGTGTCTCTTCTGCTACATAAACAACCGCACATCGTTGCCGTTTTTGCCCAGCAGGCAATAATTCTCTGCCAATGCGATTATCTCGGCCTGTCTTAATCTTTTCTTTTGCTTATTAAACTTCCCATCTCGCGTCCTTGTTGTTGGTTGTGCTCGGTTTACTTGCGTTTTTTTTCGCTCCACCATTCCCTTTTTAAACCTAGTACCCCACCCCCCCCCGAAAGTAAGACAGGGCAAAAGCGCGACCGTGCTTTGATCCTTGGCTTCTTTCGGCAAAACCTGGCGGCAGTATGAAAAGCGGACCCTCCACGAAATGCCACTTGATGTCGATTTCCCGCTGTCGACGTTGTTTTATGTGTACCATGGATTCTTTGCCATCGTACACGGTCCCACAGCCGGAGTAGGCATAAGGCGCGTGGGGCCAGCAGGATTAGTACTCCAGTTCGGCCTGTGAGAGACTTCCTCTTGTGTTTGTGTTGAGGGGGCGAGTTTTTTTTTGTTGGTTTTTTAGACAAGCCTGCAAGCAAAGAGCAGCATTAAGCGGGTGTTATTATTTTTATTGTATGAAAGCACTTGAAATCACGAGAACTGGCTGGTCCAGGATTTTTCGTGTTGTTTGTGTGTGTGTGTTTGCTGTCTGCCGAGAGGGTCGGATAGTATACATCCCTTTGTGTGGAAATATTTCGTCTACTTTTTCTTGGGGTTGTTTTTTAGCAGACCAAGGATGATGCTTCTCAATGGCCTCTTGTCTCGGATCGGATGGGCAGAATTCCTTCTGCCCGGGTGTCTGTTATGGCTTTGGTGTGTGAGCGCGCGCGCGCGAAACAGCGTATCAAATGCAAATAAACGAATGCACGCTCTGCTTTGTGGTTTTATATTTAGTGGTACACATTTTCATTACCTATTCAAAGTGATTTTACTTTTCCAGACGGGTAGCTCATAACTTCAGCCCGTAAGGACCACCCCAATCTTGTGGCTTTGTGGAATAGTGCGGCACGAAAATCTATGACAATAAGGTTCGTTCAAGCGATCTTGTATGCCGAATTGGTTGCACTTCAAAGCTCGAAATTAACAAGCGCGACATTGGCGGGGCGGGTGCCACAGCGTGAATGCGCCCGCGCGATGTATTTATCGGGCTCGTTGGTGTGAGGAGAGCTTGATACTTGATGCGAAGCTGCTCAACGGCACTTAGTCGCCTGGCACGGTTTCGTGGTATGTAACGCTAAATAAATTTTACCAGATTGAAGTACCCTCGAGCAATGTTTTGGCCTGGTATTACGTTTTCCAGCCCCGTGAGCAAATTGTGGTGTTGGTTGGCTGCTGGAGTGGAAGAATGTGTTTTTTTCTGGTTGTCCCTCGTGTTGGTTTATCGCTCGCATTCTCCCGGTTGGCGTGGCATTGTTTGATGAGTCCTAAAGCGCGGTCTATCGGTGGATTGTACGCTGATTAGTGGAGATTTACAAAAAAATGCAAATTGGCACTGTAAATTCCGAAACGGGCGACTAGGTTCGGAGTCGTCCCACTTGAATGTGTGCCCAAACAATCTGGGGGTTTTTTCGAGTGTGTGCATTGTGTGTGTGTGCCGGAGATCAAATCACTTTCATGATGATCCCACTGCAAACACTCTAAACTTTCATTTAGTTCTGTTTTTTCTACTGTGTGTTTATTAATGATTCCAGTGAATTGCGTTTTATTTTCAAGGGAAAAGAAAATTTGCCATGCTTTAACTCTAGCTTAGTTTATGCTGGCGGATGTATGTGTGTGGGTGTGTGGGTGCGTGAAGCACGCAAAACAAAACACCACCCATGAAGCCGTCGATGGGAAAGTGGATAGCAAAAAAACAACAGGCAAACCGTTGGTTGGTTAGTAGTGCTTTCCTTGCTAGCGTTACCAGGCCAACGTATCTACGGCACAGGCAGGAGGCAAAAGTTTTCTGCGAAGCTTTTAGATCTACATCCGCTGACACACCGGCCATGGGTAACGATCGGTGCGTGCTGATAAGGCGGCGGAAGTTTTCCTGCGAAAAAGAACGCAACCGAAACGGATCCATTTCCGAACATTCTTCTCTCCTATTGTTCGTATTGGTGCGATGATGGGGTAGTTGCCACACACACACACACACGCTGGGATATGAAGTGGACATTAAGGACAAATTAGTAACAAATATCGGTGATCATATTATATAGAAAATGTGATAAAAAAATTCTTTTTCCATTTAATTTGGAATCATTTCTTGCTGGCTTGACTCGATGCACTTGCAGATGAATAATTAATTAGATTTAATATCGGTTCTAGTGTTGTGTCAATGCGCTCTTTCAAGTGAGCTGAGCGAGCGCCTATTTTCACAGGCCTGAGCAACCTCAGGAGCGGTTGCTCTTTTGCTCATAGTTGCTCGTGCGCTCGAGCAACCAAGAGTGCACGAGCAACCAAGAGCGCACGAGCAACCAAGAGTGCACGAGCAACCAAGAGCAACGACAAGCACAAGAGCAACGACGAGCGCAAGAGCAACGACGAGCAACCAGGAGCGCAAGAGCAACCTACGGAGCAACCACGAGCAACCATAATCGAACAGGACAATCAAACTTATTGTTTGAAGCTTCGGTGTCGTCACCGTACACGCTACTACCTCATAATGACGTACTGACGAACTGGACAATCGATTTCATTGTTTGATTTTTGGTGTCGGCACAACGACGAGCAAAAGAGCAACCTGATTAATAGAACGTTGCTCACGCTCCTTTGCTCACTTCACTGAGCTGAGCGAATAGCGTTGCTCAGTTGCTCATGACACAACACTAATCGGTTCCTTCGCATTTAGCGCCATCTAGGATTAGTTTCAATAAACCTCCAGGTCATATTTTCTAATTGAAAGAGATATGAGCTTTTAAGCAAGGAAATAATTGAAATAAGTTTTCGTAGTTTTCTCACACAAGCACACACAAAACTTTTTTTTTTACAAACATGTATACAAAGAAAAACTTTCATCATTTTATTATGATTTCTGGAGAATAGTAACTTTTTCATACGTTTTTTACCTACCTTTTCCAAAACACCTAACTGAATTGGCAAGCATTCTACTTTTCCTATAATTTTTAGATCAATTTCCAATGTTTTAAGGATAATATTTTCCACACAAGCAAAATGAAAATGTCCACCAGCATGTTTCTGCGCTGTCCCACTGTGCGTCGTCACACAACACAATAAGCTCGCGTTTTTTTGATGTGGAATGCTATCGCTTTGTTATGTTAAAGTGATGCTGTTTATTTTTTGTTTTCGCGCTCTTCTCACATCTTCAAAAGGTTTATTAAATGAAATTGAGAAATGTGTGTTTGCTGCTGTCCCTACTGCTTTTTTGGTGGCAAAAAAGTTTGGAAAAAGAATCTCCACATGCTGCTTGTTTTTGGGGACTTTGTCATACTTTCCAGCTGCTGTTTTCCACCGCCACAGGTATCAGTGCGAGCGAGAACATGGTAAGACGATTAACGTACAGCACCGTACAGGTTACGGTGGCCCGTATCAAGCCAGATCACTTGATTTGGCGTCGTTTGGTGGTTGCGTTGTGCCTCTCTCTCGGCTCGGATGGATGCTCGCCTGCTCTAATCCATATCGCCCACCAACCCACCGGGAATGGTAGATTTTTCCCACCACCGCAGCACGGCCAACCTCGTACGCAAGCGAAGATAATGCTCGGATCACGCAGTTTGCTTTCGGTTGCGGTTGTGGACACGATGCTACGAAAGCCGACCCGGTGGATAATTTAAATGTCGTGTCTTAATTTAAATTGATACCGCACGCAGGAACCGCAACCACCACCGGCCCGAAATCGGCTTAACTCGCCCTTAGAATCCTCAACCATACGGGCGCGTTCGGCCATCAAGCCAATCTAATTTTCGTTACGGTGCGGTTTTATGCCGATGGAGACGCATGGTGTTTAAGGTCTTTAAGGTGGACACACCGGCCGGAAGTTTGAACCGCCACCGACTCGAACGACGGGGTGACCGCGATCACTAAGTAAACGGTGAAATGGTTTATCTTCCGCACGGTTTCAGGCCATTGGCCCAGCTTTACAAGGCACCCTGGCACCCTCCTGTTATCCTTTGCCACTGTTGCTTCGGCTTTTGCCCGGTTCGGTCCCTTTGTCCGGCGTTGAACCCAGCACTGTTGACTTAGTGTGCTCACTAGAAATGGGATTTAGATGAGTTCTTGGGGGGTTGGGATCGTGTAGTCTGATATAACTTTCGCCACAGGATACATTTCATAATTGTGAAAGTTATTGAAATTTATTGAAGTTTGTCTTATTAACATAAATATGCCTGGTGCCTGGTTCGGTTTTCCCAAAACTTTCCACCACTGCCGTGGTCCTTCTCTATTGAAGTTTGTCTTATTAACATAAATATGCCTGGTGCCTGGTTCGGTTTTCCCAAAACTTTCCACCACTGCCGTGGTCCTTCTCGTGCTCGCAAGTAATTCTATTGCTTACGGGAAAGGCCGAATTGTACCGTAGGTCCGGGTACCGTGGAACCGTCTGGTGGTTAAATCTAATTTAAACTCTGACGCAAACGGGTAGAATATGATCGCTCAAATATGCTAGCCTCTGTACGGGTGGGAGAGGTACGGCCCGTAGATACGGCCGAACGGTCCCTGTGGGGACCTGGTGAAGCTCCGTGTGAAGTGTTGTACCGAAAATGCGCTCGCCTTTCGGGGGTTTGCGGAATATGGTAATTAGTCATTGTTGGATGGTGTTGAACCGAGACCGAGCCTTTCGCCTTTCGCACTTCCTATCGAGCAAGCAACTGTAGATGGATGTGGCAGGAAGGAGACGGATGTGTGAGACCGAACCAACCTGACGCAAACGGGTAGAATATGATCGCTCAAATATGCTAGCCCCACGGGTGGGAGAGGTACGGCCCGTAGATACGGCCGAACGGTCCCTGTGGGGACCTGGTGAAGCTCCGTGTGAAGTGTTGTACCGAAAATGCGCTCGCCTTTCGGGGGTTTGCGGAATATGGTAATTAGTCATTGTTGGATGGTGTTGAACCGAGACCGAGCCTTTCGCCTTTCGCACTTCCTATCGAGCAAGCAACTGTAGATGGATGTGGCAGGAAGGAGACGGATGTGTGAGACCGAACCAACCCGGAACGGGGGATAAATTTTCGATAGAATTATCGCACTGAGGGAATTTATTGTGAGCGTGTTTTTTTTTCGTGTCGTGTCTTCCCGATTTTAATAAAATCGTTACACGGCGACCTGAAGCCTCCGACCAACCGACCTGAAGCACCTGGCCAGACTTTTCGCAAGCATTCTATCAGAATCACGCTTAATGGATATTTCCGGCCCAAATGCTGTTGAGTGCTCAATGGAACTTTTGCCTCGCAAACGATTCGCTGAAATCGGCTTAAAAAGTTAAAAGCATCTAAAAACAATCTGTCTGTCGTAGTTGTTTTTTGGTGCTGTTTCTTCAGCTTGCTGTGCCGGGACAACCGAGCGATTTTACGCTGCGAAATGGAAGGTATATTTATGCCACGCGTATTGCCGACCGTGGGTCCTGTTTCGGAACTATGGACATAAAATTTGGAGCGCACGTCGAGGTCGGGGATTCTGAGTGTCTTCAACTGGCAGCGCAAAGTCGCTCTCTCGGTGGTTATTGTTATTATTTTCGCCTTTATTGATCGTTTGGATAATTAAGGAGCATTCTGTCGATGGAAAGAGAACAAGCGAGAGAAGTAATGCTGTCTGTAGCTGGTTGAGAATTTACAGCAGTGATGGCAGTTTTTTTTTTGCTTCTCAATTCTTGAGCAGTAAGTACACTCTATCACTCTTCCGAGTGGCGTCAAAGAATGGTCATAACTTTGAGGCAAAAATAACAATAATAATGCTCTAGACACTCTCCTCCCCTTCCTCCGATTCCTAGGTTTTGTGGTTCCCTTTACTGTGGTGGTTGTTGTGTTTGTGGAGGTCCGCAAACGCCACGCAACGTTTGGTTGGACGTGCTGCTCGGGGAAAAAGTTTTATAATCACTACCCTTCATTGAAAGCGATGATGAATCGTTGGCACCAGCTACCCGCGCTACGGATGGGAAAGCGTAAAGGCTTAGAGGGCTTCCACTTCAAGAGCTAAAACCATGACTGGCTGCAAGTAAAGCCTTCCCGCGAAACGCTGCACGTTGTGTGATTAGCGAAGCGCAGTGGAACAGCGCTTACAAAGGTAAGCTGGCACCGTTTTATTTATTGTGAAAGGTTTGGACAGTTGAATGGAAATTGGGGTAAACGCAAAAAGGGGCAAGAAATTCATTCGAAAGCACAGAAACATTTCCATTTTGAAGGATATGGCGGTGTGAATTGTTTTGTTTGTAATTACAATTCAACACTCCGAATGAAGCGTTTCGACAGAACGGTAACCACTTTGTAAGGTTTTTAATTAATAAAGTTTCCAATCGTAACACTTTGGAGGCAACTTTGGGCAACGAAGAATTGGGTATTTATGATTTTTTTTCTGTTTAGTAAGTAATCTTCAGCTTGATTTTCGTTGTAGAGCTTGATAATTTACCTTTATATTTAACATTTGTCTCAACTAAGCTAAAATCATATATTTTATGGTGATTTTGCCAGGTTTTCCATCGAGCATTTGCTTGAGGTCTGCACTTAGACCGTGTCCGCGTCAAATTTTTAACATGTTTTTACAACACACGATATGCGTATTTTACGATTTTTTACAATATCGAAGGTTTCCTAACTCAAAACACTGTTTCTTACAAACTAATGTTCGAACAGCTGTCAAATTTAGGGCTTTGGATCGAGAGTCAGGACATACTCATGCATCATCTACGAAAAAGCAGGTCAATCAATGGGATCATTTATCCTACTTCTTCTTTTGTGACTTGCTCCTAGGGAGCACGTCTAATAGACATGGCCTGGTGTCCAATCCGTTTCCAGGAAACTCGGTCCATGGCAGCACTCCTCCACCCCCGGCTGCATCCGATATCCCTCAGGTCTGACTCCATTTGATCCAGCCAACGAGCTCGCTGTGCTCCTCTACGCCTCGTGCCGAACGGGTCGCTGACGAGCACCTTCCTGGTAAGGCATGAGTTCGGCATCCTCATCACGTGCCCCAACCAGCGTATCCTTCCGTCTTTCCGGCAACCGTCAGGATGTCTGCATCGTCAAACAGCTCAGCTAGCTCGTGGCTTGACACGCTCTGCTCGCACACACCGCCAAAGATAGTTCGTAGCACCCGCCGTTCGAAAATGGCAAGTGCATTGGCGTCCTCCGCCAGCATAGTCCAGGACTCGTGACCGTAGAGGACTACCGGCCGTATCAGAGTGCGATATATGGCGCATTTCGTGCGTTGTTGGAGTCTTCTGGATTTCAGGAGTTTGTGGTGCACCGTAGTACGCACGATTCCCCTGAACAATGCGCCTTCGGATTTCGCTGCTTACGTTGTTATCCGAAGTTACGATCGTGCCAAGGTAGCAACACTCCTCTACTACCTCGAGATCTACTGCTTCCGAGTCGTGCTCTATCACGCGTCAGAGCCTCCGGCAAGCAGGTACTTTGTCTTCGTCGCATTGATCCTCAATCCAATCCTATCGGCCTCGCGTTTTAGTCGGGTGTACGCTTCGCACACCGCCGCAGATGTTCACCCGATGATATCGATGTCATCCGCGAAGTCAAGGAATTGGAAAGACCGGGTGAGAATCGTGCCCCGGATGTCAATTATCCTCTTCTTTCTTGGCCTAACGACCTCTTAAGGTCATGCCTGCCATTTCTGGCTTACTAGACTAATTGATACCGCATAGTTGGATAGTCAGTCCTCACTATTGGGGAACGGCCCAGATGAGACTTGAACCCCGGTCCTGCCGTGTGAAGACCGGCGCCGCTGTCGCATCACCACTGGGCCGCCGTATGAATTATGTCAATTATATTATATGTCAATTATGTCGCCATGTCAATTATCCATATCAAGCAAATGATGGGTTGGTTTTAATTTTGCTAATATCAAATAGATAACTTTGCATTGAAGTTTCAAGCACACGCAACCAATTTTCATAAAACAACTTTCGAAGATTGTTCCACGGCATATATTAGACACATGTTATGAACTTCTTAGAAATACATCACTTGTGACGTAGTTTATCCTTACTGGCACAGCCTGACGGCCCTTTCATTCACATTCATAACGATTCCTCGATCCATCTCAGTTCGTTCGACGTGTGAAAGGATTTGCTTGATGCAGACAGCCATCCCCCGGCCATCCGAAGCGTCACTATGATACGCCGATGTGGGCAGATAATCGAAAATTTGTTTGCCTAACAGACCTCTGGTCGAACTCAGTTGCCGCCTTTTACGCCTTTATGTGACGTTCGTTGATAAACAGTCCTGCAGCGTGTGTTCAAATTTAAGTAACCAAGGTGTCAAAAATGCTTGCTGAAAAGTTTCCTTCACTTACGACAGCAAGTACCGGGCCGGTTCGTCGCCGTGCAGTGCAAACAGCACGTGCCGTACAGCGTTCGGCTGTCGGCCTTTCTCGGTAGGTGGTCGATTTTATGACGTTTTTCCCGTGCATGGTTCGGCTTTTAAGGCAAATATGTTTTTCCATAAACTGTTATGAGAGATAACAGACGGGGGGCGCTTGGTGTGCGGCACGGTCCGGACGACCATCAAACCACAGGGTGTAGGCTGAGGCCCACACTGGCTGGCTAGGCGTACTCGGTGCACGAGTTTGATTAAGTTTTACCGAAATTATTATTATACTGGTGCGTGTGTGGCGTCCTATTTGTACGGCTGTCCAGGCGCCCCCGAACCAGGTATTAAATGTTTGGAGAGTGCGATACGATTCTTAGACCGCACCGGCCGAAAGGGTCTAATAAAATGGTTTTGCTTCATGATCGTGTGTCGTTGTCTCGGTAGGCTGTCGGACACACCCGAAGGATGGGTTTTGATGAGGTTTTCTCACGTGACATGGTGGCAGTTTTAGGGGCCGACCGTTTCGAAACTCTGTCCAGTGATGCGGCGGAGATACCTGACCGACGGTACAGTACGGCCATATTCTGTTGCTACACATGGGGTAAGAATTTCAACCCTACGGACCCGGAGAGACTGTAACGTTCGAGTGTGCGTGTGTGTGTTGGCGTAGAAAATCTTTGATAATATACAAATATTTACCGGAAAACTTTGGCTGTCTCGAGAAAATATTTGTGCTATTCTTGCGGTGGTCATTCGTTGGCAGCGAGGGCGACACTACGCCGAACTCGAACTCGTGAGACCGCTGTGTGGGTGAATCGACGTACAGGAGCCTTCATGTTGGGCTGATCCTTACCGACCGACCAGCCGGCCGGTTTACGCTAACTTGTGCGTGTGGGAAACGCTGCTTGTTTTTGCGTCTAGAGTACGTTTAAGGCAATGTGGACGTGGGTGACTTGGGAGCAAAATTTGTGGACGAGCAGCAATTGTTCTGGTTCCGGTGGCGGTGCTTTGGTGCCTTCGGGGTGTAAATGTTTGAAATGACTGTGTGCGAGAAAGGCCGGTGCTGACGGCTGGCGGAGTTTTGTAACGATGGGCTTTGGACAATGCGACGGGGCATGTTTTCTTTTAATCTCACCACAACGGTAAACACAGATGGATGGATTGTTTTTATCTGTTTTTGCTCCTGTTTTGTTGGCGGTACTACTCGGCAAGATAATTTGGAGTGAGTTGATTGGACGTAAAAGTGCTCGGAGTGAGTCAATTGGATGGCGAAAGAGTTGTGATTATTTAAAGTGGATTTCAAATAACTTAAAAGATTACTTTAGTAGAGATTTATGTGATTATCAGATGAGTTTTTTGATTGTATAGCTTGTGCCATGAGAAATTCAGATATATTAATCAAAAAGATTTGGAAGAGCTAGTGTGCGATACTAAAATAATAATTTATTTAATTGACGATACTCTCATAAGCCCTCAAGGACCAGTAGACACAAATGTTTATTATGCGATGTAAGCAAAACCCCTTGCGCCGTTTTCACTATTATTAAACAACACGACAGTTTCTGGCGCTTGTTTACCCACACAAAATCCATCCCCGGTCTTTATGAGCATCGTTCGACAAAGAATCGAATGTTCACCGAACCGTTGTAGGTGCGGTTTTTAAGTTCTTCGTATCGGTCAAACACTTCGTAGCGGTACCGGATGAACATTTTAATATGCTATCCTTTATTTCTGCTCAGCGGTCCAGAAAAACCACATCAAACAACCATCGAAATCTGTGCTGTACCGGATAAGAAAGTTAACAAAATCAGATCTAATAAGTTAGCCTTAAGATGCTCACGCATACGGTACTGGTGGATGCGTGCGTGTGTGAGAGACTACGGTGAGGAAAGCGAAAGTTAACGTAGAATATTGGCACTTGCGGCTCGTTGACATGGTGAATAGTTTACGAGACCGCAAGACACCATCCACAGAATTGTCCCATCTTTTACCCGAGTTACGGTTGCGGTTTCAAGGTTAGGGTAGGACGACGAGCTTGGATGAAGCACGAAAGAAACCTTAACTTATCCAACCTTGTTTCTCTTCTCATTCTCTGTCCCTCACTACTCTAACCAGCGGTCAGTTTCGCTTTTGTATATTTAATTACAGTTGTTTTTTTATTGGCTTCCAAAGCAAATGCCCTCGGTTCTCGAATGAAAACTTATTTATTGCAGAATTAATTAAAAGGCAAAGTTTTGCTTTTTTGTATGCTAGCCCGCTGGAGCGTTCATTAACTGGACGCTCATTCGATTGCCTTGGGAAAGGATGATTGAAGATGATCGAAAAAGAGAAATGATTTGTATTGATTTGTGTGTAAGGGTACAGCTGTAAGGCTTTCGGTACAGATTGATAATCGGAAAGTCATTTTACTGAGAAAAAAGGATATTCAGATAAGCCGAGAGTTGTATAAAGGCGATAAAAGTGACGGTTTAGGTATTGCAGGAAATAGGCAAGCTTTGTATTAAATAACGAATACAGGGCTTTGATGCATGTTTTGATGGAATTATTGAAACACTTTAGGGGAATTTATTTATTTATTTATTCATCAAGCTCTGTTTGCTCTTGATACCACTGTCGTTTACCAATAAAAAATCTTGGCCCCTTTCTTGGACACATCAACGGCATCTCAATTTGAGCTTACCATGCCTTCTTTGTCCATGTGGACGGCTGGATCGCCCGGTGCCATTTTCATGACATGACCAGGCCACTGAAGTCTGGCAAGTCTAATGCGTTGTACGATGGTGAAGTCACCATACAGCTTGTACGGTACGGCCTACTCTGGGACACGATTTGGAGTGGGAAGGGAGCCAAAAACTCAGCTAAAGATACGAAATATCACGACGCAGGAATTAACGCATAGTTCTGCTTCTGGTTAATAGATGGCGTTTTTGATCAAAGGATGGCTAGTGTTATGCGTGTTGCCTACTGCCTAGGCGCTTTAACTACCCTTTCAATTCTGAACACAGCTCGTAGCGGCTCATCTATTTTCCTTCCACAAACACACCTACGAGGCTATGAGGACAATTTTGCAATCATATAATGGAAACTTGCATACAGTTAGGAGAGATTTGCAACGCAACTATGGAACTTTACAATGAGCTTCTTTGAATTTCTCCTCTGTTAAATAAACAAATTCAAATTGTCATCCAATACATCCAATTATAACGCTGTATCATTAAAATTAGAACAGGTTTAACGTAAAAATTCGTTGGAAGAGTTTATTTATTTATTTATTTATTCTTAATATTCGACGAGAACGGAAACGGGATGCAGGGATGCCATAATCAAATAGATGATAGTAATCATTAAAGGCCGCGAGCGCACGTAGGAAAGGGTCATTCTGGCCATGGCGCGTACTACGAGTTGGGATGAGGAGCGAAGGTCTGTCTCGTAGACGTCGGGAGGGAACATAAAGCGGAATCAAGGACAAAAGCCATCAAGGACCCAGTAGTCGACAGCGATGGGGGTAAGAGGGAACAGAATCCGTGTACCCGACAGGAAACCGGCGCACGGCAACCCAGGTGAATTTCCGTTGTATCCTCTCGATCCTATCCATCGCTGTCTGGCCAGCTGGTGACCATACTGCAGCAGCATGTTCCAATATTGTGCGAACCCAGCAGCAGTACAGTGATTTGAGACATATAGGATCACGAATTTCAGAAGACAGACTCAATATGATCGCTGAAAGACAGTTTGTCGTCAAGCAAAACCCCGAGATCGTAGAAGTAACTCTACTTAATCTGAATCCGAGAAAGGAATAGTCCCACAATACTTTGGAAGACAAACGACCAAACGATATAACATTACACTTATCGGGGCAAAGCACAAGACCATTGGAATAACACCAGGAGTAGAAGGAATTGAGGAAGGATTGAAGATTCAAACAATCAATGGACGAGGACATAGGCATATACATTTTCAGATCGTCAGCATAGAGGAGACAGCCGTCTCGAGGAAGAACATTAACACAGTCATTAATGAACAAGGAAAAGAGAAGCGGACGAAGTACACTACCTTGAGGTACCCCAGACAAAGCCGTAAATGAATCGGAAAGAGAGTTCTCCACTCTTACTCTATAATTCCTACCGTAGAGATACGATTTCAGCCAAGAAATCAGTGGATCTCCAATGCCAAGTTTAGATAATTTCATTATCAACAAATGTATAGGGATACTGTCAAAGGCTGCCTTGAAATTAGTGTAAATAGCGTCCACCTGACGGCTGGAAGCCATATAACTGAAAACAGTACAGATAAGGGTCATGAGGTTAGTGGATGTGGATCGTTTTGGCATAAAGCAACGCTGGTGTAGGAAGTTGTTTTAACCACCTCCTTTTCAAACTATAACCTTTTCAGTGAATGCAGAATTGTATTACATGAATAGCAAAGTTTAATAACGGGCTTGAAATACTCCCCTAATCGTTTGAAACAGTCACTACAAGAGTTTGGGGGACAAACAATTTAATATTTAGCTTTAAAAACTAAGTTTGCTGTGTTTGTATTTCTGTATTAGTTGTAAGCAACAACCAACATGTACTCTTAATATCCGTTGAATTGTTTTTTTTGCTCGCTCGCATCCATTCCTTCGCTATCGGTTTGTTAGCCGTTCTGTTAATTCCGCTGTAAATGATTTTAATGCCAACGACGATAAGTATCATCCTCAGCTACAGCGCCGAATGCAAAACGATACCACTACGGTGCAGCGGGTAATGAAAAAGTTGTTCGCTGTAATGTTTCGGAGTGCTGCAGTTTGCCCTGTCGGGTTAATTAATCAGGACCTCCTGCGGTAAGCAGGAACAGCGCTGATAGGTTCCCATGTTTTGTCGCTCTCTTGTTGAAGCTTCTACACCAAAGTTGGTAGTGTTTTGTGCAGGAAAGAAATGCCACCATCCGGTACAACGGCGAACGCAGCGTTGGATGCTGTGTGTACCGATGTCTGGCACAGTTTGTACACTGCGATGCAGCTGGTTGCGGGATCTGGCTCATCATTACGCTGCGATTGGGATAATTAAAATATTCCAATTGTTACGCTACAAACCACGATGCGGAAATGAACGAACGGGACTGCTAGCGATCCTAGTTGTTCGGGTTGGCCATAATTTGCATGATGAAACAAAAAAATGATGAACATTTTTAAAACGAGTACCTGGCACAAAGGTAATTATTCTAAAAGCGTCTTAATCGCTGCTGCACAAGACTCGGTATGAAGTCTAAAGATAAACATAACGGTTGCACTATCAATTAATGTAATGAGCACTTTGCATAATGTCCCACACACATTCTCGCACACCCCGTTGGCATACCGTGTCCCGTGGACATTAATGAAGTACGTGCTGAGTGGCGTTTATGGTGTGTATGGGAACGTTTTTCCTTTATCGACACGAGCCCAGACCCAGGACGGAAGAATGGCTCCGATTCCAATTATGACTTCCAAAATCTTCCAAACGCTTCCCGAGACAGCCCCGCAAACGGTTGGAAGCGAGCAAGACCAGCCTGGAGATTCGCCACTGTTGCCTAAATCACCGCAACGGGACCATTTAGGACAAACGGGGGATGTACGGCGTGAGAAGAAAGTGTGTGTGTTGCGTTCAGTCGGGCAGCGTCTGAAGTTGCAGTGAACGTTGCCGGTGAAGCTTTTAATTCGTATAATTATTTTAATTTCAATTTCACTCACTCAAGCAACCGCTCCGGTTGGCAGGCCCGAAAACCGATGATTGCTTACCTGAAGTGCAGTAAAACTGGCGTTCTGTTGTGTATTGCTGCCGTTTCGGTGAAGGCAAATCCCTGACCGCCGTTTTAGCTCATCATAATTTATAATTATTGCTGTGCGAGGTGGAACGGTCGAACGAGAAGGGCTCGGCCGGTAGAATCTCGATTCGTGCTATCAAATCATGTGGCATGATATTGCAGCGCAGTTTATACGATACGGCAGCAGCATGGGCAGCTGTTTACGGCTATTTATGGTAAGTCTAGGAAAGATCGCGCCGATAAAAGTCACAGCGCTAATTAAGCACATCTTTTTCCGGTAGCCAAACGTCACCCCTGAGGGTGATTGAACGGTCGGCTGAGGCGAAACTACAACTGTGCCATGCTACCGGGCGCCGAAGCCAACCATTGCTGTCACAGTTTTATCTTGCACACGAAATGGCCCGGTGAAACGAGAACGAGAGCGAACAAAAAAAACCCAAAAGAACGGTTTTAATTCTTTAAAGATGTTTTGTTTTGCTCCCTAGTCGTTCGCTCTTATCGCGAGGGTTCGCGCTGTGTTGCTCTTGAATGGCGATGGTCGTATCGGTTGAGAGAAAATGCGGTGTTGCTGCTTCGGTACTACGGGGCGCGGGGGATTTTACATAAACTTCTGACAGTTTTTGCAATTTGACCCCAAAGTCTAATTAGGATGAGCAACCGACAGTGGAGATAGAAATCAACTCGACTGTAAGAGACGCAACAAAAGCAACAAACTACAGCGAAGGAAAAAAACGCGTGTACCGTCCGAATGGAAGAACACCGAACCCGGGTGCCTGGGAAGCGATGAAGCAAAGAAAAAGAACCGGCACGGGTCAAACAAATCGCAGTAATTAACATTCAAGCGAGCAATCGAGAGGGAATGGTAAATTAGATAAACTGGCCACCGGTGGCAGTGAATTTTTATGGGCAGCAACCATCGCGAACGCCCTTGAGCGGTATCTTACATCCGATAACGGTCTGTGTGTATGTCCCGAGTACCGGGCGTCTCCATTAGTCGTCCGCATGAATGACCGGGCGCCTCCATCCAAGGGTACCGTTCAGCCGTGAAAGGAAATCGGCTCGGCTGTCAGTTTAAGCTCGCGGGTGCCTCGCTGGGATAATTCGAAGCGTACGATTTACGGCATGACACCCTTACAGATAAGCGTCTGGCCCGGTAAAGGTAAGCGTAACGATAATTCGAATTGTTTCACCTGTTTCCCTGCAATAGTCATTTAAAATCGGCATCGGTAGCTGCACAGTCTTATCGGGAGTGTTGCACGGGGGAGGTCTAATAGAAGGCATTAGGAAACAAAAGATTCATCCTACAGGCGGGATGATTTAAGCCACCAAAGCTTTGCCCGAGGCGTGTGGCTGAGATGTATTTATGAATTTAATTATCGGTCCCGATGGACTACCAATGATGGTGGCAGCATCTTACGCACGCTACCACGACCCATCGCATCAAACGAGCCTCGCTAATGGATGCTCGGTTCGCTACTGTGTCCTGTGAGCTTTTTTGTTTTTGTTCTTTCGTGTCCTCAGGGGACAGCTGAACCAGCGTGAGCGAGTGTTACATAATGAGTGTTAAATTTACGGTCCATTTTATCAAAACCCAAGCTCTTGGACATGGCCTGGGGATTTAATTTGTGTTTCGTTTCAATCATTTTTTACAATCGATTTGAATGTAGTTTTTTTTCTGCTTGCTTCGAGAATGTATCTTTCGGTAGCGGAAAATGTGAAACCATTGCCGAAGCTCGTGCCGGTTTGATTGAATTTAATTGTGTTGAATAGAAAGAAAAAAATGCGTAATGTGTTTATCGGGCGAAAGCTGAATTATGATCAAGGCAAGGTAAGGTGAAAATCGTAGCAAAACGACAATGGGGACACACGAGAAATGAGATTATAAATAGATTGTTGCAGCAGCGAAGGCAACCGTGTTCGTGAGCAAGGACCGCCTTCGGCAAGCATTTCCTTTAGGGATTTATAGCACGAGCATAGTTAAAAAGCGTGTACTCTCTTTAGGGTGTATTTGTGAGAGGACAGACTGTTTTTTTTTGGTTCTTTTTCCTTCAAAACCACTTTAATGCCTTACCGTTGCTTCCGCCTTTTTGGCAGGTGGAAATCTCAAATCATATTTCCATCATAATCGAATTAATTACCGTAGATGCCAAGATGGGAAATGCGAGATTTCCACCTTTTTCGGTGTGATTCCTTCGGGAGAGCTACACACAAACGGTACGAAAATCGAATAGTGAATAAGGACCAGCATTTTATGCAATTAATTTAATGTGTAAGGGACAATGGACATTTTTTTCTGTGTTTCGCTCCTCTCGTCCACCATTGGGTGGTGCTTAAGAGCAAAGAAGTGCTTCGCATAATTCGATTACAAGCCGTCGATAGCTGGCTAAAGCTGAACCGATGTACAACGGGTCGGTCAATTTTCCCCAAGACCCGGGGCAAAAAAGCCGGGGCTGATTTTACATTATGTTATCCCGCGTTAAGCTTCACAACACGCTGGCATATGTGTGACGGAAGGCACGTCATGGAAGCGAACTACACGAACACAACGTTCCGAGCAGCGACCTAGTCCAAAATAGATCGGCAGGACGTAGGTTGCGTTCCTGTGAAATCCGACCACCTGTCGGTGGAAACTCGTATTGGTTTCAGCAGTACGCTAGCCGGAAAATGGCGTGCGAACGGTCCGTTAAAACGCTTAAAGTATTAAGGAATTAATTATCTATCGCGCCCGAGCTCTCGTTCAGCTATCACGTTACGAGTGTGATTGCACGGTTGCAAAAGAATCTTTTTCGGGCTAGAAGTACAGAAGAAGACTGGTAGCAGCAGCAGCAAAGTGGTCATGGGAATCAATTTTAACAGAATGCTCACTGCTTCCCTTGAAGCCGATGGCTGCAATGATCGGCATTTCGGTTTGGCGAAACGGCACGCGTGTTGCAACGGGACACGGATAATCAGCCGAACTCGATGAGGATATCCCGGTGAGTGAGTTCCCTTTTGACACAACGGCCTGTTTCGGTACACAAATGGTATTCAATCACGATTGGCATGGCTCACGCGATGACGGATCGGTATAGAGGCTTTGGGTGAAAACTTCCAATCAAACTGTTTATTCGATAAGATTGAATTGAATTGACAGAGTGCTATTTAGTAGCGGAAGCCAGACATTGCAACAGAGCACCTGTAGGCTATAGGGACGGGTAATATGAATTTACTGCTCGCTGGTTCTGACGTGCGGAGACAGTTGGACATGGACGATGAAATGCAATCGGCTTCACACAAACACCTTCTATAACTTGACAATTTGTTGTGAGTAGTTATGATGGTTTGAGCTTTAAATTCGAGCTATAACTTCGATCCATAAGAATCTTATCTATTGATTTTACTTTCTTCTCGGTCCGCACGTTATCAAACCATCTCCGAAAAATGGTTTCAATAGACAAATATTAATTTTGTAATTCGCCTTGGCCTATCCGAACCATTCTCAAGGCTTTATTGATTGTCGAGACGCAGTTTTTCCTCGCACTATGAAGCTCGTTGTCAAAATCATTGCACTTGCCAGCAGGGCGTGTTAAATTTATTCTCCATCCGTCTTCGGCTAAGTTCGTCAACCGGCGGAAAGGAAAGTTTCACAAGCACTAACCCCTCATAGACAACGGGAGCGGGCTGTGCACGAGACGATCCTAACACTAACGGTATTCAATTACATCGGAATGTAATTAAAAGTTGGCGCCCGTTCACGGTGGTGCTTTCCTTTGAAGGTGTGTGCGTGCGTGTGTGTGTCAGATTCGCGAGTAGTGCGAGTCGTCAGTGTAGGCGTCTGTCAACGACACTTTCGTTGATCGCAGCATGAGTTTCCGGCGGAAAGTGTTCCTTATGTTGCAACAGTGTTTTCATTTGCATTTACATTTCTTCCTTCGCACGACTCGCAACCGGCAAGTTACGTTGAAACTTCCCCAAAGTCACATAGGAACATTGCATTAAGCATCTTAGGGGTGTAGTCTATCTAGGGTTTAAACTTGTTCTACGTTTCGGTGACTTTATTGGCTGTTTTGATAGGCAACAGGTTTAAGGCGAGAAAGTAGCACGCCTGCCGGCGGTTGAGCACAGGATAAGATGTAATGTTAGACCAGTAAAGTGCATCATCTGTTTGTCGGTCGGCAATGTTTCTCTGAATAGCAAAAATCGAAACAAAATCTTCTCTCTCGTTCAAATTACAGGACTTGCCAGTGCTCAACGACAGGACCAGGAGGATCCATGCAAAACCAAATCAAAGGTGGTCGGTGATGTGACGTATTGTGATCGATACTGGGAGTGCATCAACAGTCAGCCAGAGCTGTACGACTGTCCGAATGGGCTGGTGTTTGCCGGCAAGCATCGAGGCGTCACCGAGGGCTGTGACTATCCGTGGCGATCAAACTACTGCGATGGCAAGCAATTGGCAAGTAAGTATGGCTACATTTGTGTTCAGATAAAACGTTTCTTTTCCTTAATTGTGTCTTAAATTTCATGCTTAGTTTTGTTAAACTGCTGCTCGTTGAGATCGCTCCGAAAAGACACGTAAATCAGCTTCAATTAACGCTTGAATTAATTAATTGAACGATAAAATGTTCCTGCATTGTGTATTGCATACCTTAGGCGTTTTTGTGTTATGCGAAGCAGCTTCTTGGTATGCAAACCGCATTACAGCTAGCTAAGATCCAAACAAATTTACAGAACAAAAATGTGTTTTATTCAAAAGGAAACTAATGCCACCAGGCGCGCAGGTGAAAAACAAGTAATTTTTACATACACAATGCTTCACAATCGTGCTACCAGCACAACGAAATTCAGCTTTGGCAACAGTTTTTGCCAAACTTGGTTTACCTAACAAACGTACCCGGGGGAAGTGCTTACCGAGCAAGTTCGAAACAATCGTTTTCTTTGAAGTAGTAAACGCGCTGTGTGCTGGCTAGGGGGTTTGGATAAGGATTTGCACAATGCTGCAACAAACTCCCATCAAAACCCTAACCGAACAGCATTAAAGTGAAAGAAGAAACAAAATACACAGCGACTCAACCGAAACTAAAGTTTTCCAGTGCATTATCCGGAAATTAACCCAATTCACCGACATTATGCAGCTCGCAAAATGGTAACATGAGACCGCGCGTTTGCCGGGCCGAATTAGCAGCAACTCCATCAAAGGGTGTCCGTTGCCCTCTTCGGCCGGTTCACGCTCATTTGACGCGGCACCTATACAGGTTGAACCGTTGCTGTGCTTTCGGTACACAGATAGTCTAAGTGCATCGGATGCTCGGACTTCTAAGGTGCGCGCACGGGACTTCGAAAACTTTGGCCGAGGTCGGACGTTTTTTTTGGATAGTCTTTGTTCAATTGCGCGCGCTTCTTTTTCCTCAGAGTAGCAACAAGGCACACCCGGGTTTTATGGGGCGATGTGCAACAAAATTGCTGAAAATTGAGTGCACTCGAACGTGCTGTAGTGTTGTGTTGGTGCCGGATACTCGGCAAACGCCACGGCGGTAACATTTTCAATGGTAAATCGACCAGCAAAACATCACAGTGTACTGGCACGGGAGTACACTCTCGGGCCAGCGACAAGTACAACGCTCGAGTGTCGTTTAGTTTTAAGCAGGGCGTAATGACCGGTGCAAAGTTTGTCCCTGTGTGTTTTTGGAAGGGGGGCGAGCATTCGACGAAACCTCCACGTCCGGTTCGAGCTCGTACCGACGCCGTACTCGCTTCTGGGCGGGCGATAATTTTAATCCTACCCGTTCATTCCACCTTAATCGGCAGCATCCGCATCTAATTGCACCGGAAGGCGCCGCCGGACCCGTGACAAGTACGAACGATTTAATATCTTTCTCTAATATGACAGTTTTATGGCTGTCGGGACGCGTCGGGTTGGTGTGAGTTAGTGTGTGTGTGTGTTTTTATTCTCCCGGGTGCTTTTGCTTTTGTTTGTTCTGGTTGCTCGTGCTGGACGTGGTCAGAAGCACCGTAAGTAGAAACAAAACAAAAAAAAGCTGTAGCATTAGTTTAAGCATCGTTTGGTGTGCGGGATGGAAACACATACGATGTAAGCGGTGGACAAATAACTTCCATAAAAAATACGGGAGAGCGTAGGTTCTGAATGGCAATTCGTTACAGAAGTCGGAAAGCTTGCAGATGTGAAGTCGCATTTTAATAGTTGAATACATACCCGTTTTTTTCGAGTCAAAAGAGTAAATGTGTTAAAGCTCGTGAGGTCCTTGCTCCTTGGTTAAAATGGTTAAAATATATAAAAAGTTATTATAGATAATAGTAATAGTCCCGAAACACAAAATGGCGATATCCAAATTCCACCTCACTATCCAAGTCTGATCAAACCATTAAATGATTCAAGTAGTGCAGACACGTTTGTAGTTAAATTTCTACATTTCGTACACTTTTTAGCACTCTGCAACGATGACGCGAACGGCAATGTCCCGCTAGGCAAGTCTTGCAATCGCTACTGGCAGTGTCAGGGTGGCTACCCGCGGCTTCAACGCTGTCCCGCCATGCTCGTGTTCGATCGGCGCAGTCTGCGCTGTGTTGTGCCACCGACTGAGGACTGTGACGTACCGACCACTCCGGTGCCTCTCGAGTACGAACCGAAACAGCAACAGCAGCAAGGCAAGGTATGTCTGGTAAACAAATTCGACGAAAAAAAAACGGATTTAAGTGTGAAAATATTGAAAAACTTGAGAAGAAAGCATGTTAATGTTATAACTATTAACACCAACCATCTCCCAATAGTGGGAAAAGCTTCTTCTCTTGTTTTTCGATCGTACAACCGCATGTCCAACATTTTCACACTTTAATCTGCGTTATAAACCAACAGCACATGTGTATGTGTCTATTACATTCCATATCTCATGCCCAATGCCCGCCTTTCGTTTCTCTTTCTCTCTCTCCTACCATCCATCCCTGGCCCCTATTCCCGCCACTTTCTTTCAGGGAAATCCAAACGCTATTCACCAATCGTCGGTGGCCATCGGTGGACTGCAGGGTGGCAAACTGCAATCGGGAGGACGAAACAAGAACTAAACAATCACTGTCAGCTGCACCCATACACACGGAGGTATACGAACACACCAATGCAAGAGCGGAAAAGTGCAGTTGGAGCAGCCGGACGATGAACTTCACTGACCAGACCCTAAGGGCACACTGATAACAGCCAGAGTCGTATGAGATTGAGAGAGAGAGAGCGTGTGTGTGTGTGTATGCAGTTGCTTATCTTCACTCTTCCCCAACTTCGTCACCTCTGTCTCCACATTCAACCCCCTCCTTGTTTCCTATTATTTCCCAACCTATTATTGAACGGAGAACCGAATGCGCCGTTTAGCTGCCCGGTACAGAGAACGTACCGAAATAAGGTGAAAATTTAACATCCAATGGGTGGTGTCTTCTTACCCCGTGTCGAGGCGAGCACCTTACCCGACAGCGACGATCATTGTATTTTAGTCTCGCTGTCTGTGTGTATGTGGGTTCCCGTAACACGGCGGGAACGGACGGGCTGTCAATTGCAGCGATGGCGAGCCAAGTAAATGAGCTAACAACTTACTTAATCAACTGCACCATCTCGTCGAATGCCCCAGCATTCGGGTGCCAAATGGCTTCGAAGCGAATTTTAATTCATTCAGCACAACACTGGCCACCGTGTGCTGCTGCCGAGAAAGTTTCGTTCCCTGCTGACACTACAACAGTTTCATCGCACACAACTTCATCCGTATCATTCGCCACCGATTACGTGTCCGCTAAGCGCTAAGCCCTCTCTACCTTATTGTATCCCATTGTGTCACTATTTAAGAATGTGTATCGTGTAGCGTTAAGCCCGCCGGAAGATTTTGAGCGCGACAGTAGTGAAGCGCACAAATAAAAGTATAGAATGTAAACAGGAGTGGTTCGTTTCCGGCGTTCGTTACCGGTTGTGTGACCGCGCGTTGAGCAATGTCAGAATAAGGAGGTATTTTAATCATCAGCTACCGCAGTACCGTGCCGGAACTTTCGAACCGAAGCAGCGTAAGTAAAAAGTTTAAAGCCATAAATATCCACCGCCACCGCCGTGTGTCGCATCTGGTGGCCGCTGATGCATCCGCATCTAATTGCACCGGAAGGCGCCGCCGGACCCGTGACAAGTACGAACGATTTAATATCTTTCTCTAATATGACAGTTTTATGGCTGTCGGGACGCGTCGGGTTGGTGTGAGTTAGTGTGTGTGTGTGTTTTTATTCTCCCGGGTGCTTTTGCTTTTGTTTGTTCTGGTTGCTCGTGCTGGACGTGTTAGTCCGTACTTGCCGAGCAGTTCGTCTTCGTTTGTGGGCAGGAACGAAGAAAAGTTATTTTCTTGCGTTGATTTTCTTGTACATTGCTGCGCTCGCGGTGGCCCCAGTTGATGAACGGAATCTTCTCACCATTTGCTGTGGGATTGCTGAAACAATAAATGAAAATTGCCAGCGGCAGGCTGCATCCATGATGGTTGGGCGGAATTTTTTTCCCCCATTTTTTGTTTTGTTTGCAGGGCTATTTAGGAACGAGAGTGAAGCAGCGAGAAGGAACGAGCACGGCGGCCTATAATACTGGAACCGTTGTCACCTTGCAAGAAATGCTGCAATACCAGCTGGCACTACAACTGGATTGTATTTCCGGAGGGGTGTGAGAATTTTCCGGAGTAAATAAAAATGGAAAAAAGAAAACTATGTATTATGATTTATGGCGCTACAGTAGAAGGAGAAATACCTATGTTTTGTTATTGTTTGGCTTGCTGAAGCTAGATGCGACAATGTGTAAAGTACAAGAATAAATATGATATAGAATTGTTAGTGTAAGTAAGATTCTATGAGGCACTCTTTATAAATAAGAAGATGATTGGATACAAATGAGGCATACAATTTGTGAATCTTATTTGCCAAGCAATGGGGTCTCTGACAACAAAGGCATGTTATCATATGTCCTTGAATATTCCAAACTAAGACGACAGCGGTGCGGCTATAATGCATCATCTATCGGTCTCGGATGTTACGGTGTTGAATACCTCCTACAAGATTCTCTCCCTAGTTATACAAGATAGACTTGTCCCATTTTTTGAAGAGATAGTTGGCAGCTTTCAGAGAGGATTCCGAAACGGATAATCAACCACTGACCAGATATTCACCATGCGGCAAATCCTGGAGAAGATGGCGGAGCAGCAGCTACAATCTTATCATCTCTTCATTGATTTTAAAGCCACATACGATAGCATAGCCAGGGTAAAACTATACGACGCAATGAGCTCATTTGGAATCCCGGCCAAGCTTACCAGGCTTGTACGTATGACAATGACCAACATCACATCCACAGGTGAAGGCGGATGGAAAACTCTCAGGGCCTCCTATTCAATCTGGCGCTAGTGAAGGCCATCCTGTCAATTTATAATCTTGCACCGCTCTCATTTTGTATTATTACAAACGGTACAACTCAGTAGCCATTGCTAATGATTGGTAGAAGTAGTTCGATGAATAAAGGTGCAACTTTACTACTTCTGTTTTGCACGTTAATCTAACAGGTTATGGGCCCAGCGTCACGAAAGCGAATAGGTCGATGTACACGATACGATTCTAACGCGAATCTTCACTGACAGCGAACCTTTGTTTCATTGTATTGGTGCATTCGAGTAGTTTTGGCGAATCTTTTCGAGCAAAAAAGATTATCCGATTCTGGCGGACAACACGAATCTTTTGTGCGAATCTTTAACATTTTCAAGGCCAACTTCTCTTTTTTCTTTGAGCGGAAAGTACCGATGTCTTTCTTCAGGTACCAGAAAAGCAAAGATGATATCAAAAAATTCATGAAAAGATTCGTGCCGTGTAAACGCAATAATGCACGCGATTCTTTTTAACAGAGCAAGCGATTCTTTTTTGTGGTGGTATTGGTGAGATTCGCCAACTAAGAATCGTATCGTGTACAACGACCTTATAACTCTTTAGAATCGTATTAAACGGTGTGAACGGTGTTTTCTGTTCAAAGTTGTGTGTGAATGATTTCAACTACGAGTTATGGAAGTTTCGTCTGGAGCTGCTACTAACGAAGGAGGCGTTGCTTGACATCGTGAAAGATGAGAAATCGGAACATCCTAATGCAAACTGGATTGTAGGAGACGGCAAAGCACGAGCGCTCATCGGATTATCTATCGAAGACAGCCAAACTTGCCATGTCATCCGTTCTACGACAGCAAAAGAGATGTGGGATGCATTGAGCAAGTATCATGCGCGTTCAACACTATCGACGAAAATACACATTCTGAGGAAGCTGGTTCGACTGCAATTGTATGAAAAAGGTAATATGGCTGAACATCTCGCAGAAATTACAGGATTTTCTAATCGTCTTTCCAGCATGGGCGATCCTCTGAAAGAACATTGGCTGGTGGCTATCATCCTTTCCAGTCTGCATGAGTCGTATGATTCATTGATAACTGCACTAGAAAACCGACTCGACGAATACTTGAATCTACAGTTCGTTAAAGGGAAGCTTCTTGATGCGGGTGGAAAGAGGAAGTGTTAGTGCCAACGGAGATCAAGCTTTCAATTCATTTTTAATTATGTTTTTCACGGTTTGGTGGTCTCTATGACCCAGGCGACGATGCCAAACGTGAATACAGTTGTCATTATGCCCAGCTGCTGTCAACCATGCACGTTGTACCCCCGGGGATTCAAGTGGTAAAGATTGCCGCTACGTTGACCCACAATCACATTGCCTTCCTTCTCTATAGTACAACCACTTTTGTGAAATGACACTGTGCATCCTTCATCGCAAAGTTTACTTACGGAAAGAAGATTTCCCTTCAGTGATGGCACGTGGTAAACTTGCTTAAGCTTTACGTTGATGTCTTTGCCATTCCCATTTCTTGATTGAAGCTTTGCAGAACCAAAGCCTGCTACAGAAATCTTTCTACCCCATCTGCTAGGCTTGGGGACGTTTGTGTTGGTACGATGAGTTTCTTCATGCAGCGATGCGTTACTGGTCATATGGGATGACGCCCCTGAGTCTAGGAACCACAACGTAGAGTCATTTTCCCATTCCGGCCCAGCTCTCAAACACATCTCTTCTGCTTTGCACGTTAATCTAACACATCCGAGACTCGGAGGTGGAAACTTCGGGGACCATCTTCTATAAATCACTCCAGATCTTGGCATACGCTGATGACATAGACATCATTGTTTTGAGTCTCTCCTATGTAGCAGAAGCTTACCAAAGGATCGAGCATGCGGCACTGAACCTCGGGTTGGAAACCAAAATGATGGTGGCACCACCAGCGGCCCTGCTAACAAACACTGATTTACGCAGGGGTGATGTACAGATAGGTGATCGCACCTTCGAAGTCGTCCAAAACTTCACCTTTCTGGAGTCGAAAGTCAGCACCGATCACATCATAGAAGTTGAATTGCGCGCCTGAGAAAACTTCTCCACTCAAAATACCTGTCGACCTCTGAGACATGGAGACATTGTCCAAAACTGACGAAACCCTGTTAGCCGTGTTCGAGAGGAAGATGCTCAGAAGGATTTTTGGCCCCGTATGTGTGGAAGGACAATGGAGGAATGACACAGTGAGACCCACTACAGAATCCCGACTATTAGGCTTCGATTAAAGTAAAGTAAAAGAAACTCAGAAATAGAAGGACCAGACCTGTTGAGGTTGTAGAACCAACAAAAAATCAATAAGACAACAGCGTTCTTAAGGTTTAATTCCTTACAGTAAGCATTTCTGCAGCAAGAAAAAAGAGACAAAACAAAACAGAGAACTAATACATTGTCCGAGTTGTTGCTTCATAATGTCGTCCGTTTTACATTAGTTTCATTGTACCTTGAGCACGTGATAGATGTCACCCACAGTTTGTGGGATGTGGTTTGCACCAGGTTGATTAATCTCGACATGCTGATCATCATCGTCATCGCTTTGCTTGCTCGATAATATCACACTGCCAGAATACTTCGTTGCGTGTGTTTGAAGTCGCCATTTAATTGTGCTAAGGAAAGCAACACAAAAAAAAACTCACACACAGCTCCAAACCTGACCTACTTCCGTCATATTTCAAGCGTATAGAAAATAAATTGTGACAAATGTAACGCAACGTCAGTCACATCGATCATGGCGTGAAATTGTGCTCGTTTGTGTTCTGGTGAAAAGTTTTTTAAACATTGGCGCCTGCTCCGCCAAAAAAAAAGCCTCTCTTTCACACACACACACTCGTACAAAATCGTGCTGGACACGGGGCGGAAATTAAAGTCAAACTTTTGACGGTGATGCGAATTCATAAAAACGGTCCCTATCCATCGCGATCGGTCTTGTAGACACACAGACACACGTACAGCAGCATGTCACACGAAGTGTTTTTCACTGTTGGTCCACGATGCCGCACACTTCCAACTGTACAGGGGTCCCCGTTTGCTTGACCGTTCGTTCGTTCGGTGTGGCTTTATCGTTAATTTTGAACACATCAACATGAGTTTAATGGCAGCTTCGCAAATTGAAGCTAACGCTACGGGACAGCTTCGGCCGGGCGTGAATGTTGCTACTTCACGTTGGGAAAGGATCCCTATTTTGTTTTTAAACATCCACTACGCCGGCATTATATTGTAGGATGGTTCTTTTTCCGCAGGTTCACCGTCCAAACCCAGTCGGCCAGTTTTTTTTGGCGTGCGTGCGTGCGTGTGCTGGGTAAAGAAGAGAGCAAAAATACATCATTTCGAACATGATCCAACGTAATTTCGTCTTCCGGCTGGTTTCACTTCCAGCGGGTCTAAAAATGCTCGGGACAGAAATCTTCTTTATGATAACCGTCCCACCATCATCCCACCTAACCTGCTCCACGTGTATTCTACGGGCCTGGCCACCAGTTTGTGGTTGGCTCCATCCCGCAAGGTTTTACCAATTTTCGAAGCATAACCATATCGTCTCGTGCTGAGAAACACGCAGCAGGACGCCCTGCGTGTTCTACCTTTCCCTTTTAAGCACCGAACAGGGGAAAGGAACATTACCTTCCTTTCCTCTCCACAACCAACCAACGTCACTTCCTGCCTTGGTGCGAACATCTGTGGAAAATCTGTGAAATTAATGCCACAAAAATTACCACTGAATTTAAAATTAATTAAAAATAAAATTTATTGGAAAACTTTCGCGCCAACGCCGTTTTGCCAACGACATCGGGATGGGCTTTAGAGGACGTGAGCGGGGGTGGGCTTAACCGACACGCCTTCCCCCAAGCGAAGGCCACGTAGGCCAATCTCGGTTGGAGATGCTTGTGAAAGCACAATTTCTTGTAAGATCTTGTGCGGTGGCAGCTTACTTGCCCCAAACCGACGCGCCTGTTGTGATCGCCATTTGCTATATCCGGGTGGGAAAACCCAAGTTTTTTTTTCAGCGTCTTGTGGATTCAAACATTTTCCATCCGTAAGGTGTAAGCACCCCAGTGTTGGTGTGTTTGGTGCAGCAAGTTTTCGGTTTCTTGGTTCTCGGCTTACCCCCAATTTGCTTGTTCGTTGGGAACAGCATAACTCGCAGCATAAGACCGCTTATTAGTTGCGCCCGTGGTGCGGCGGATAAACATGCCGAGTGGTGGGACAGCAAAGAAAAATTGTCATTTAGTTTTATGGTCTGCATTTCTGTTTTTTTTTCCTTCTTTGCACTCTCTCTCTCCCACAGTATCATATCTCATTATCAAACGGGTAGAGCCAGAAGTTGGTGTGTGTGTGAGGTACCGTGGGAAACAGTACTTTATGGAAAGTCGGCACCAGAGAACTGCACCCTGTGAAGCTGTGTGCGGGTGTAAACCGAATTTGACCAAAGGGAACAATGTGGTGCCACGAGCGCAAGAAAAAAGGGTGAACAAAAAAACAAAACTGAGCATAAAAGTAGTCCGAAAACATGGTCAGTAGCTTCCACATCCACGGATGTCATCGTTGGACCGGTCGGTGGTGTAGGCAAAACGGGGACAAATGGAAAAGTTTGGAATGTAAATAAAACTATCCAGCCCGAAAGTGTCGTTGGAGATTTGTTCCGTTGTTGGTGGATGGCAACAGCGCTTGTTTGCTGTATCTTATTATGCCGTATTTCAGTGGAAGGTTTGTGGCCCTTTTTTTCGTTTGTTGTTATTCGGTTCGGTGTTTTTCCTTTCGTTTTGTCGGGGCGTCATCTCTATCTTTACCATCGTTTCGTGTGTCCCGTCCGTGCCCAACGACTTTTCTGCAATTCGAATGTATTTTGAGCGTGTTTCGCTGTGGTTGTTTGTTGGTACACGGACGAACTGATGACTACAGTTCGCGTGGAGCGTAGTTAATCTGTCGTTACGGGCGAGTATAAGGGAAGGATGTTTTGAGTTTTCGTTTTCATAGTTCGGACGACATGAAATAAGCCAAAAATAGGTGCAAAAATATGCAAGCAATGGCAAACAAAAGATGCAGCAAGAAGAGTCGATAGAAATTATTATTATTATTATTTATTTATAATTTTTTTTTTATAATTTGTTACTGGCGGCCCGGTGGTGATGCGACAGCGGCGCCGGTCTTCACACGGCAGGACCGGGGTTCAAGTCTCATCTGGGCCGTTCCCCCATAGTGAGGATTGACTAACCAACTATGCGGTATCAATTAGTCTAGTAAGCCAGAAATGGCAGGCATGACCTTAAGAGGTCGTTAGGCCAAGAAAGAAGAAGAGAATTTGTCGGACTTTTGTGGTCTACACAAATATCTTATGTCTAACTTAACTAGAAACATAAAGAAGACATACTAGGAACGACGGTACTTAAGGCGCTCTTTGAATACAGATGTAGACGAAATCGAAATCACAGCTATCGAGGACAAAATTCAATTCACGACACATAAATTGCAAAGGATTGCGTTGTCCATAATTATTTCTGGTACGATCAACACGGAAGTGAAACATAGACCGTCCGGTTCTACTTGGGGCATACATGTTAATATTAGAAACCAATTCTTGAGAGTCAATTTCACTACGTAACAGACGAAAAAGAAACATGCACTGGAGATTTTTTCTTCTGATGGACAAGTCGTTCAGGCCAAGCAGAAGGCATCGCTGATTGTACGGTGGCTGCACGTTATTTGGCCAGCGTAATAAACGCAAGGCGTATCGGGAAAATTTCCGTTGTATGGACTGGATTCGATTTATAGTGACAATGAAAAGAGGGCACCAAACAACACAATTGAATTCCAGGATTGAGCGTACGATAGCGCAATAAACTGTCTTTAGGCACATAGGATCCTTAAACTCGTTGCACACTTTCATCATTAACCCTAACACTTGGTTCGCTTTCGTGATGACACTTTCAATTTCAATCAAAAAGTGAGTCTATCATCGAGTAGGATCCCTAGATCTCGAACACAGCGTGTACGTAGTACCGTATTGATTCCAACCACAAGGTCACAAAGACTAGGATTTCGAGCTCTACTGAAGGTTATAATCTGACATTTTTCTGGACATAGCTGGAGACAGTTACGATTACACCATTCACCAAGTGCGGTGAGCATGTCTTGCAGTCGATGACAGTCAGGCCGATCCTTAACAGAGGTGAAGATTTTTATGTCATCCGCATACATCAAAAACGACCTCAATGGTAGAACTTTGGAAAGGTCATTGATGTAAATCAAGAACAGCAGAGGTCCTAAATTGCTGCCCTGAGGGACCCCCGAGGTGCTGGCGAATGAGTAAGACAGATAAGTCCCAATACCAACTTGATAAGTACGATGTAGAAGGTATGACTGTAACCACAAGATAAACTTGTCAGGAGCGCCAAGTTTTCTCATTTTGCGTAGCAGTATTTCATGAGATATGCAATCGAAGGCGGCCTTGAAATCGATGTACACGGAATCAACTTGGATTCCCCGGTCCATGTTCTGTATGCAGTAGCCAACAAACTCCACGAGGTTAGAAGTAGTAGAACGACGGGGCATAAATCCATGCTGGCGGTGTGTGATGTAATTTGCTACCGACGAAAGCAAAGGCGCATATATGACTTTTTCAAAGATCTTCGCACAAGCGCAGAGCGAAACAATTCCACGATAATTTTTAGCTTCGCCGCGACACCCTTTTTTGTGGATTGGAACCATTCGAGCGTGCTTCCAGGCAGCAGGGAAGATACCGTTTTCCAGAGATGCGTTGAATATTTTTGCGAGGATAGGTGCGATGGCGGTAGAACAGTGCTTTAAAATGTAGCCAGGAATGTTGTCAGGACCAGAAGCTGTGGACGGCTTAATATTGTCAAGAAATTTCAAAACGAGTGCGTCGTCAATGGTTGGCATATTAAATTCAATTGCGTCACGTGGAGTATCAATTAAAGCGTTTCTTATGATGCTAGTATCAACAGTTGGAGGGCAGGAAGTTTGAGCAAAACGGTCAGCAAATCGATCACAGATATTTGGGTATTCAGAAGAAGTAACTCCATTGTGTGCGATGGTACTAGGGACTAGGGAAATTGTTTTAATTGTGTGTGAAAATGAAGGCATTGTTATATTTTGTTACCCAGACAATATTGTTTTGCATAAAGAATTAATTTAATTAAATAATCTTTAAAGCACACTTAATCCCAGATACACATATTTTCCACCAACCTTGATACTTGATAACTCTATTTTAATCTCCAAAACAAAGTCTACCTTCCGTGGCAGAACCAATCACCTAATCCTTAAAAATTGTTTTTGGCACCCGACACGTATACAAGCAACAGAGAGAGAGAGAGAGTGAATCGTTAACATGCTAAGCGCTACTTTGCCCATACCATGCCACACTTGGTAAGCTATCATTGGTACTCTTCTGCTATATTAGCGTAAGAAAAACCGAAGGAAACAAAATTGAAATATTTACTGAATTTTTATGATCATTACAATGGACCCGATGCCGCCCATTACTGTTTCGGGAATGGATTTTACAAACACACCGACTCGACACACAAACTGGACTGGAAACCACAGGACGCTGGGAGTTATGGGAGAGAGAGAAAGAGAGAGTGTAGTAGTAATTTAGCCGGATAGTGTGTTGTGTGGTTTTTGGGGATATTTTTAAGCCGTCTGGGGGAGTTGCTGTTGCATTCATTTCTCCACTGTTTTACCATGGGCGTTTTGGGGGGGTGGATTTTTTGTAAAGGAAAAGGAACTAAAATTCCTCCGTTTCGTGTGCTGGCATTGCAGGACGCAACGTGCATTTTAGTGCCAATATTTATCCAATGTGTTCCGCTGACCCTGATGCTGCTGGTTGTTGCTGGCAGAAAAGGGCACCGTGCACACTAAAGATGCTGTTCGGTAAGCCAAGGCAGCGCCCAGTTATTACCGCTGTTCGCTGTAATCTTGCACCACGTTGGTGGCCAACGAAATTGGGTTGTTGGATCCGTTCCCCGGATCTGTGCGCATTGTCGTTTGCAATGGAATCTTGTACAGCTTTATTCTGGGTGTTGGGTGAGGTTTTTGGACTGTGTTTTAAGCACGATAGTCTTTGCACTGTTTTTCCCTGTAATAATCTGTATCATTCTGCCGTTTCGTTTTATGATTTTTGCATGCCCAACCGGTTCGGTTCGGTTCGTTTGTGTGTGTGCGGTTATTGTTTTAGATTGCAAAGCACGAACTGCTTCCACACTGCTTGCTAGAGAGCTGATTGGTTTAAGAGAATAAAAATGTAATACCAAAAGAAAAACCCCCACGAATACTTTTTAAAGGGAAAGGTGGCAAATTGGCTGCATGCGAGTGATAGAATCGGAAGCACATAAATTCCCAACCCCCGGGGGTCTGCACATAACGGTGTTTCGGTGTGCTTAGAATGTGTGTGTGTGGGTCTGTGTGGACAAAGTGATATTATGTTGTTGATGTCATAAATTCTTCTCGAGCCAAAACCGCGTCGAACGTTTCACCACCGGGCCAAGCTCGAGCGCCACTGCCGAAGCACCCGAGATGAAGCGATGATTGTGTGAAGGAAGCAAAAAAGAATTCTTCAAAACCCAACGTTCCCAGCAGTTGCTACACCGCAAACGAAAAACCGTTCACAGCATGGGAGCGATTCGTAAGGATTGTGTGGCGTAAATTTTATTAGTTTCCAAGAGTGTACGCCCGGGCTTGGGGTGTCCTGTTTTGTTGCTGCTCTACCGTTTCGTTCGTCCCTGCCCACTTACTACTTCATCATTTGAAAGTGTGTGTGTGTGTCCCCGGTTAAGGGCCGGGACCGCGAGAAAAGTCAAGCGAATTTCTGGCGAAAAGTACCATGCGTCTCCATTTCATAACGGATAGTGCTGCGGTACTGTGGGCCTTGTCGGGTGTTGCTTCTTTTTTTTTTTGCCTTGCCTCCCTTTTTTGCACAGCTAGGCGCGAGATGTTTGTATTGTGTTTGCGACGGTTAGAATGGTGGTGCGGAATTGCGAGGCAAAAATTGAGGCATTAAGCCAACGCGTGCAAAGGGACGCCGAACGAGTAGATTGAGCGCAAAACGTGCTCTGCCAGCGTGTTGGTAGGACTATCAATGCGGGTGGGCTTAACCTTTTGATGAATTTGTGTTGCAGGTGTTGGACGTATTCTCAACAGGTTCGTCATTCGTTGTGTGTGGTAAATGTTGATTAAAAGCGAAACAAGTCAACTGATGGATGGCGATGGGGGGTGGGTGGAATGTTTTGCCGCCGGTGGGGGACAGTAAATGTAGGGCAGGAAAATAAATAGGCCATTTTGAGAGGGTGGCCAGCTGGTATGTAACGCTGCACAGTGTGTAACGCTTATTCTGTTATGCAAAGTGTACGTTGAATAAATGTTTGTTGTGCGATGGTTGATTTTTGGTTCATCACGATGAGCATGTAATAAGCTTTATTGTAAAGTAATGGCTTGGCGATATTTTTAGAACTTAAAGCATTCATTAGAATAGTCAAAACATGTTTCATATTGATGGTGCGTTATGTTCATTTTGCTCTTCAAGTTATACGCCTGAAGGTATGCAATCCGAATCACTGTTATATTGCGTTTGGTATAATACATTCGCCAATTTTCATTCTACAATTTTGGAATAGAAAATCTCATTTATTTACAGCAGCACCAGTCAACTTAAAGCTTTTATTTTCATCAAACATTACGCTTTATGAAATGTTTATTTCAAGACAGCCAGAATGGGTTGGATGCAGGTAATGAAATGCATACCCTGATTCACAGTCACAGTCTGTGCGTTGTCTGCAGCGGGAAAGTTAGTCTCGACTGAGCTAATTTATGGGTCCGTTTCATGGTGCTGAGATAAATTATTTATCACAAACAAGGCAATGGCCGGACTATAGAAGAAAGGGTTTTCAAAACGTTACCTTCGCTCAGTAGTTTCTTTTTGCTCGAGGATGAGATTTTCCTTGACCTGTTCACTCTTGTACTGGATAGAAAGAAGGGTTTCCACTAGTAAAATCCCTCATACTGGTCTTCTATAATGCACAAAACACCCAAGTAAAAAAGGTAATTTTGTTTTACCTGATATCCGTTCGTTTATCTATCGTTACTTTCGGTACGACAGTGCTGCGCCGAAACGCAATCGTCATCGTCGTTCGGTGGTTTCTTATTTCTGTGTTTGACCGGTCCGGAAATACAGTCCGAGTGGCCGAGTCAGCAAAACAATCATGGTGAAATGTTGCAGCAGTTTTACTCCAAAACGGTACTGACACACACACACAGGAAAGCAGGGACAAAAATATGACACTTTGACCATACACAAGCACGAGCTTCGCGCGAAAATTGCCACCTTTTCGCTTTTTTTTGCGCATACGATGGGTCAGCGTTCTTCGGTCGACCATTCAGAACCGCGACGAAGAAAAGTGCTTCTTCACAACGGATGGACAAACAGGATGTTTACCAAAAAAAAAAAAAAAGAAAGTCGAGATACCAAACACTACTACATAATCTCGATGAAGGTAGGATAAAAGAATGCACCCGCTAGAGCAAATGGGGATGAACGAGATAGTGAGTGTAGATGCATCCTTCTTAAGCACATCCTTGGCCAGCAGTATCGGAAAGACGTAGCCACAATGGCTGCAAGAATGGCTCGGCTAGGTGAGATGCGCTTGGGTACCGTTTAATTAGTTTAATGGTCACCTGGAATTTTCTGTTCGAAATAAATTACCCCTCGATACAGGCGACCAGCAGGTAGCTCATTAGGTCCGGCAGGTTCCGTTGCTGGTGCAGCTGGGCAAAGCTAACCGACGCCATTACGCCACTAGTCTTGCTAGCCCGCGGTAATTCCGTGTCCGTGGTTTGGTTAGTGTCTGGTTTCGGAAGCGACTGCAACGTTAATTATTTTACTGCAACACACCATCTTGCCGGAGCTGTAGCATTACTTAAAGCATTTAGCTTTATGCTTTTCCCTTTTGTGTCTTAAGTAGTTGCCACATCAGGATACATAACGCAGACGATTCAATCATTGTTTTGTTTCATTGTTGACTAGTAGCGTGAAGGGTAATATTTATGGTTTTTACAAAGATGAGTAAGGGCAGCTAAATAAAAGCCAGACGCTGCTTAATTAAATTAACACACCGTGCTGTATGAGGACGACGTGCCAATGGGTTAGAAAGAAGCAAAGGAAAACATAATTATGCTTTTCTGAGTAATGAATGAATCTTACTTTAGATCTTCGAGCTTAATACGAAGTACTAGGAAAACACAAAAGTTTGATAATACAATGAACCGGAAACCTTGACGTCTTGTTTCGCGTTTACTCAGATGGATATTCTGATTGCCTCCCAACATATATGGGTCATCATGAAACGCGAACTGTGTTAATCAGAATTGTCCCAATTTTAAATGTGCTCCAACGTACTTCAAACAAGTGCAGCGAATGACGTCAACTGTAATCTGCTCTTCCCATAACTGGAACAACCATATGAATGGAACCAGCAGTTAGATGGTTTTTGGAGCAGTTAAATTTCAACGAAATATTTCTCGTGTCCATTATAGCACTCTTGTTTTTATGGCAAAGCAAGTTCTCATCACTCATCCGAATGCTTAAGAACGCAATAAGCTTCAAACTGGATCTTACAGCTTATGGGACCCAGATGAATTCTATTGATGATGTTAAATGTTAAAATTGTATGGACATTGTCGGAAATTTCTTTCATTGTGTACAGCTGTCACTGAGCACACTCTTCACTTGGCAAGTGTTTAAATTCAATGTAGGTTTTTAGTTTAACAAACTGGGAAGCAACTGAACAAACAGACGAAAGACGTCAATCGTTGCATTTGTTAAAATTTCAATCCTACTACAGCTGTGTAAATATTTTTCAAACAACACACAACTCAAGCAGTACGGTTAGGCCGACCTTCACGATTGTTAAAACCAGAACTGTGGCTTCATGATCATTGTGTACAGTGGCAAGATGAAACACATTTCATTCACACTTAGTTCTGGCTTCCAACTTGTACCAAAAAAAAGGGAGATTCTTTATTTGTTGTTTTATCTCAGTTCGCTTTGATGTTCCCTTCGTTTCTGTTTATTCATTTGTTTGTACTTGAGCAAAACTATATATAATGAACATTTACTTCAATCATAGCTTACAAACTGTTTGTTTGACACATTTGAATACGGCCAGGCCGTTCTCCACGAATAAAAAGAAAACATTTGAAAACGATATATTGCTGTGTAACAGACTTCCTTTAGATCTATTGGTTATCGATAACTGCTTAAATTGATTCCTTTATTTAGCAGGAACAAACCAATATTAAAAGAAATTTAAGAAAACTTAAAATACTCAACAGCAACAGAGAATGTTATCAAAGGTGTTTTATTCACTTTTGGGAACACAACTTCAAGAGAAATAGAGAAAAAGAGAGAGAGAGAGAGAGAGAACGAGAGAGAGAACGAGAGAAAGATATCTGTCTGTAACTTATGGCTCCCTTAACCTATAGTAGTTGTAGACAGCTGGGAAGTACGGTCGCCTCACACGTAGCTCCCGCGTCTTTGTGAAAATAGCAGTGAAAAACGCAAGTACAGCGATAAAAGAGTGTGTTTTTCATCAAATTTAGTGATCTTCTACTGTTTATCGGTGAAAACCGTGCAAAAATCGGACAGAAATTGATGGAAATAGTGTGTTAAAAGTTTACATCCATTTGTGTGGGAAATATTAACCTTTGGGTGCGCAACCAAAACTCCTATCGGTTGTCAAGTTTCCGAAATTAACCTTTGTGGACGCAACCAAAAATTTAAACAGGCTGTTATTTCCCGGAAAGCGTCTTTGTGAGGAATCGTGAACGCTCCTCCCCTCTTCTTCAATGGTTCTCAAGTAATCCAGCTTCTTCTGCTCTTCATTCGGCCGATCCGAAAAAGGCATCGGCTTCATCAACGCCCCGGCTGCTTGATACAGCGGAGAAGAGTGGCTCGGATCGTGTTACGCGAAGCGCAGCTGCCAAAAAGAAACTGGGACCTTCTTCAGCGTTCCCGTCTGTAAGCGTGAATCCGTTGGGGTTGTCGGCTCTTGAGGGATTTCTACCCTCGGATGAAGACGATTCTGACTACGGCTATGAAAATGACAGTTATGAGCGCCTTGCAGAGGATTATGACATCCTAGCAGAGGAGCTTGACACTAAGGAGCGGAAATGGCGTCAAGAGCTGGAGGTTCTTAAAGAGGAAATCGCCGAGCTGAAGAGAGTACTGGCGACTCCATCTAAAGCAACAACGGAGGCCTTCACGCAACGAATACTGCGTGAATGCGGAAACAGCAAAGGCTGCAGTGGCCGACACAGTGGCTCCGGAAGCTACCATTCCCGCCTCGGCGGTCGAACTGTGGAGCACTGTTGTCGTTCACAAGCCTGCCAAGCGAACAGGCCAGCCAGCATCAACACCAGCTGTGGTCGGTACTGATCAACGAGAGTCTCTGCGACGGTCTGAGCGGCAGCAGAAGCAGCACGCGGAACAGCGGCAGCGGGCGCAGCAGCAGCAGCGACAGCAGCAGATTCAGCAGAAAGCGGCTCGGCCACAGCAGCAACAACAGAAACAACAACAGAGTGGAAAACCGTTGACAAGTGGCCTACGTCCATCCATGGCCCAGTCGTCCGGTGGTGTAGCTGATGATTCGAGCAAGGGTAGGTCCTCGCCGCCGACGTAACCGCGGGAAAAAACGCTCCCGTGAACTCGTGAAAATACAGCCAGCAGCTGAGAAAACATATCTCGACGTGCTGCGGGCTGTACGGGACAGTGAGTTGTGTACCAAAGTGGTCGAATTGGTATACCCACCAAGGCGTATCGCTAATGAAACGCTCCTTCTGCGCTGCAGAATTGGAGTGGATAGCGCCAAGGTGGTGGACATGGCTCGCACAGCGATCAGGGACCTGGGGTCGGTCAGTATAACAACCCCTACGACGACCCTGGTGTGCTCGAGCTTGGATGCCTGCACAACGGTGGAGGAACTCCAACAGGCATTATCAGACCAACATGAGGTGGATGTGGCCTTGCGGGACATCAGTCTCCGCATGTTCCGCAATGGGCTACAGAGCGCACGCATGAGGCATCATCGGAAAGCGACTGCTGGTCGGCCTGAGTGCAGTGACCCTATGAGAGCGGAAGATGCTGCCGGCGGAACAGGAGCGCTGCTACAAGTGCATGCGGCTGGGTCATCGGGCGGCACGATGCCAGGAAGAGGATCGGCGCCGCTTGTGTTTCCGGTGTGGACGCGATGACCACCAGCTGCGGGCTTGCACCAACAAGCCCAAGTGCTTGGACTGCGGCGGGAAGCACCGAACCGGGGCTCTAGAATGCGTTCAGGGGGCCCAGCGTGGCAATTAATAGTGTGTATTAATAGCGTACAATTGTATTGCGTGTAAGATCCCTGTGCTAAGAACAACACCTCGCGGTAACTTCTGTACTGGGTTGAGAATTGGGAATATTTAGACAAATGAAATGTTGAATAAAGAACCCAATGTTGTTTATAGGGCATTGGCTCCCTTAACCTAATGTTACCCGTTGCTAGATCATCAGTAGCCAGATTTGTGCCGCATGAAGATCAGCATCGTTATCGTGCTCAGGATCGACCCTGTAGCAAAGGAATCATAGGTTAAAGCAATACTTTCTAGGAAAAATAAGATCTAATTCGCTAATCGCTAATTCTAACTTAACACTACATACGTACTATCTTCCTTCTCATTTTCTCTACTTTACTTTGCTACTTACATACTATCTTCCTTTCTTTTCTTATGCTAATTATGTATACTTAATTATATCCTTATGCATGCTTATGCTACCTTAATTAGTAGGCGTGGCTAACCGCGCGCGCCTATTCTAATCGTACTACTAATCTGCTCGCACTACTACTTCGTTAAGCTTCGCTACTCCTTCTTCGGGCTCGCTCGTGTAGGCCTCGCCTATCGATTACTACCCTCCTCGCTTCGATTCTGTCAGCGACAATACTAAGAAAACCCGCTAAGAAGATTTGGTACATGTATATAATCATTTTATTTGTGGTATTTCCCATTTGCTGGTTGACAAGTCGACACAAATCGCGTTTCAACAACTTGTTTATTCTATGGCATTGCACGAGTAAGCTATCTTACAAGGAATGTGCAAACATATCCATCCAGTTGCTTTTCGCACTCCGAATCGTCCCACTTGCCACGCTGGTCATTTTTCCAGTTGCCAACCGTCAAACATTCCTGACGTCCACCGAGATTGTTGGGCTCTCCGGGGTAGAAGTTCTTGAAGTCGGCGTCCTTCAGATGTTTGTTCAAGCCGATCCACATCCAACGACCATTGCGGCCAATGTCCGTTCCGCCGATGAAGTAAACGCCATTTGGATTGCTAGATCTGGCCAATGCTGTATCCACAAGTCTTTGATCATTCGCCGTCTCGATAGCAGCTAAATATCCATCGTAGGAATTGCAGTCATGCCACGCTTCGAAGAAGTTAGAGGGCCTCGTGAAAACGACGAACTGCTTAGATGCAGCTGCAAGAATTAAGTTGAGTGTTAGTAATTGCAGCACGCAGGACTGACTATCCAGCTACGGGTAAAACTAAGTCACGAAGGCTAGCAATTGCAGGCCAAGACCTCGCGAGGTTGTAGTGCCAAGGAAGTAGAAGTTAGTAGTTGCAACGCTTTCAAACGACTCCTGTTTTTCACAGCTTACTTTGGGCAGCAGTCAATGCGACCATGGCCAACGCCAACGACAGGAAGAGTGTCTTGCACGACATGTTGTTGTTTCTGGTAAACTGTGATTGTGAATCGTTTTGCAGGAGCTATTTATACTGCACTGGAAGACGTTCTGTTGACGCAGGTGGCTTATGATGTGGCACTCGCTAGTTCATGCGTGCACGATCTGCAATCTGAGTTAACGTGTTGTATTCAGAACGAATGCATTGATAACTATTATAGGATCTTCGGTAGGATAATTCAACTTAGAATTATAAAAAAAGGGTCGTGGTGTGCTATTGACGTCCGAAATTATGGTAAAAAAAACTGTGATTATGAAATAGTTCCGAACAATTATACAGATAGTGGACAATGCATGTTAACAATAGTTTATCACTGGTGCCTCACAACTTTTAGAACCATGACTGTATCTGCTTGTACCTCGGACAAACTTTTTATTGCCTAGTATGTCATGTTATTTCACTGTTTTTGATAAAAAAAAAAGAAATATTCCACAATTTTGTGTTGTTCTATCCAAGAGCTATTGTATACTCAAAATGGCCTCTTAAGCTATCCGATGTGCCCATATTTATTGTAAGTTACTTATTAATCAACTGTTTTATTTAAAATATCATTTAAATATATCCTTAGAGATTTTCCTAAGATTCATTTTGATGATAACACGTTGCCGCAGGCTGTGGATCGTTTTTGTGGTATTTGAAAACACCTGCGTCAACAGAACATCTGCCAGTCCAGTATGCATGCGGACGAGTATAAATAGCGCCTGCAAAACGATTCACAATCACAGTTTAGCACATTACTGCTTCACCAGAAACAACAACATGTCGTGCAAGACACTCTTCCTGTCGTTGGCGTTGGCCATGGTCGCATTGACTGCTGCCCAAAGTAAGCTGTGACAAAAAGGAGTCGTTTGAAATCTTTGCAACTACTAACGCTCAACTTAATTCTTGTAGCCTCATCGAAGCAGTTCATCGTTTTCCCGAGGACCTCTAACTTCTTCGAAGCGTGGCATGACTGCAATTCCTTCGGAGGATATTTAGCTGCTATCGAGACGGCGAATGATCAAAGACTTGTGGACATAGCATTGGCCAGATCTAGCAACCCAAATGGCGTTTACTTCATCGGCGGAACGGACATTGGCCGCAACGGTCGTTGGATGTGGATCGGCTTGAACAAACATCTTAAGGACGCCGACTACAAGAACTTCTACCCCGGAGAGCCCAACAATCTCGGTGGACGTCAGGAATGCTTGACGGTTGGCAACTGGAAAAATGACCAGCGTGGCAAGTGGGACGATTCGGAGTGCGAAAAGCAACTGGATGGATATATTTGCACATTCCCTGCATATACTCGTTAAATGACTCAACATGGAATGAACAAATTGTTGAGACTTGATCCGTGTCGACTTGTCAACCAATAAATGGGAATTTCCACAATCAAATTGATCAACTCTTTTCGTTGTCCGTCTGTCTAATCCGTATGATAATCAAGACACATGGTTGGGTAGCTGATTAATGACAAAGAAAATGCAGTATTAAAGCAAGCATATACCTTTGATCAACATCTTTGCTACTGCACTGAAGTCCTGTGCTACAGACTTTTTAGTAATGTCAAAAGTGTTAGCTGTAACTACTGAAAGCTTTTAATAAAAACAATGTTCTTTTGATGCTCTGAAATCAAGTACATCATTTCCTTCATTGTTTGGCATATTTGTGTCTACTCGATTTCTCGCGATGCTGATGAATACATCAGCCTACTGCCAACACTTCTTCTCATCGAAAAGTGTAGGGATCGCAGTCCTATCCGTTCGCGCATGTTCGCTTTTCTTTGTGTAACTGCTTAGTTAAAAAAAGTTGTATGGACAGCAAACTATCAATGAGACGGTGAAGCTGTTCATTATTCGGCTCTGCGACTCCTTTTTTTGCTGCACATTCTTGCTATAAGCTTTTTGATCCAACTATAAACCATTTTACTCCTCCAACACTTGAATGTTCTGCACGCTGTTACACACGTACAAACACGGGCTAGCTTCTGCCTGATTGCGTCGTAAACATTATTAAGCTTCTGGTTCTAAGCTCTTGTCACCTTCAGCTTGCAATCCAGGTGGCTGCTGTATACAAATGCTCTCCTTTAGTTAGCTCTTTTGATATACAGTTTTTGCATCAACGTGGCTAATATGTTTTAAGTTTTAGAGTTCAACCGAAGAATGTTAACTCAGATCTCGTAACGCTATAGGATTGACAAATAGGAAAGTTAGGATGAATTACGGAGCAACAATGTATGGACTTTGTAAAATGAACTACACGGGTTTCACATTATACATTTTTTGTTGCCACGTATTTTAACCAGAACTCCAGGAGCATTTCTCACACATGTATGCCATCTCGTCCAGCAATGAAGTGAATCGCTTTAGTCGACATTATCGAACGTCGAAGTGAAACTATCGTAAGGCATGAGACAGGCATCCTCATCACGGGATATCCCCAACCATCGTATTCTTCCGGCTTTGGCCACCGTCAAGATATCTGCACCGACAAACACCTCAGCGCATTCGTGGTTCTCGTTCTCCACACAACGTCAAAGTCTGTAAACACCACTGTTTGAAAATCGCGAATGCAATGCCGTCCTCAAATGTCTGAATGATTTAAAGATCCTTTGAACAAACTAGCCAATTTAGTAGGATTTTAATTCATTTTTATTTGGTGGTTGGAAATAATTTAATCAATTGCTATAAGTTCACATTAACCGATCAATATTGGAGCGAATGCACATACATATCCATCCAGTTGCTTTTCGCACTCCGAATCGTCCCACTTGCCACGCTGATCACCTTTCCAGTTGCCAACCGTTAAATATTCCTGACGTCCACCGAGATTGTTGGGCTCTCCGGGGTAGAAGTTCTTGTAGTCGGCGTCCTTAAGATGCTTGTTCAGGCCGATCCACATCCAACGACCATTGCGGCCAATGTCCGTACCTCCGATGAAGTTCATTCGGCGACTCGATAGCAGCTAAATATCCTCCGATGGAATTGCAGTCATGCCATGCTTCGAAGAAGTTAGCGCTCTTCGTGACAACCGTGAACCTTTTACCAAAAATTCCCCACGCTACAGACAATAAGTTGAGCGTTAAATGTAGGAACGCTTTCAGAAGACTCCTTCTTCATCCGACTTACCTTCGACCGCATTCAATGCGACCAAGGCCAACGCCAACGACAGGAAGAGTTTCTTGCACGACATGTTGTTGTTTCTGGTAAACTGTGATTGTGAATTGTTTTGTAGGAGCTATTTATACTCATCCTCATACATTTAGAACTCGAGGATGCTCTGTTGACGCAAGTGGCTTATGATGTGGCACTCGCTAGTTCATGCGTGTACGGTCTGAAAT
>KZ062212.1:151112-168110 GCA_002091835.1 Anopheles maculatus
TTCGTGTGGCATTCAGTTAATTTCTGTGTATTCATTATTGATTTACATTTACAGAATTGGCATTCAGTTAATTTCTGTGTATTCATTATTGATTTACATTTACAGAATTTTCATCTTATTTCTATTTGAAAATTCAGCCTCAATTAGTCACTTAGTCATTCATGGCAGCTTATAATGATTACTTTCAGCCAAGATAACTAACTCTCAATAACTAATTGGTGGATCGTTCTGACCGGCCGTCTGAACAAAAGTAATCAGATGGATTCTCTTTAGTGACCATTGCCGAATGTTGACGTGAAAATACCATGATAGTGGCCAGGAAGAACCGGACGTTTGAAAGCCACCAGTTCAATGACGTCTTCAAATGTTAGATGTTAAGTCATACTAACTAGCCAATTTAGTAGGATTTTAATAATTTTTTATTTTGTAGTAAAATTTCTTGAATATGTTTTCAATTTTGTTAAATTAACATTAACCGATAAGTTTTGGAGGGAATGCGCAAACATATCCATCGACTTGCTTATCGCATTCCAAGTCGTCCCATTTACCACGCTGATCACCTTTCCAGTTTCCAACCGTCAAACATTCCTGCCGTCCACCGAGATTATTGGGCTCTCCGGGAATGAAGTTCTTGTAGTCGGTGTCCTTAAGCTGCTTGTTCAGGCCGATCCACATCCAACGACCGTTACGGCCAATGTCCGTTCCTCCGATGAAGTAAACACCATCTGGGTTGCTAGATTTGGCCATTGCTTCATCCACAAGTCTTTGATCATTCACCGACTCGATAGCAGCTAAATATCCATCGAAGGAATTGCAATCATGCCACGCTTCGAAGAATTTAGAGGGCTTCGTGACAACAATGAACTTTTTAGGAATGAATCCTCCGGCTGCAGGCGAATTGGTTTTTCAGTGTAGATTAGCATTAGTAGTTGCAAAGCTTTCAGACGACTCCTTCTGCACCCAACTTACCTTCGACGGCAGTCAATGTGACCAAGGCCAACGCCAACGACAGGAAGAGTGTCTTGCACGACATGTTGTTGTTTCTGGTAAAGCAATAGTGTGCCAAACTGTGATTGTCAATTGTTTTGCAGGCACTATTTATACTCGTTCTCATACATTCAGAACTTGAAGATGTTCTGTTGACGCAGGTGGTTTATGATGCGGCACTCGCTAGTTCATGCGCTATCTGGATAAACGTGATGTATCTAAAACGAATGGGATCGTCTTCTTCTTTTTCTTGGCTCTATAACCTCGAAAGGTCTTGGCCTAGCTTTCTTTAACTTCTTGATAGTCCGTCCTGCGTACGGGGCGATGGTCCGGCGAGATTCGATATCCGATCCGGATCACCCCAACAAGTGGAATTAAAATTCTAATAGAATCTCATTATGTGACTTAAGAAAGATAAATCAAGTTATCAAATGAAATAGAAAAGGGTCATGGAGAACAACTGATCAGCTGTTCGTGGTTAAAAAAACTGTAATCAAAAAATACTTCTCAACAATTTAACAAGAAGTTTGCGAAACAGCAATGGCGATGAATTAATTATCAACGTCACAGAATAAGCTCGCACCATTTAGAACTTCGAACGAACTATAGGATTTTCAATGATCGTGATCGGAAAGCATGTTCAAAGTCAAAATCAAGCAATTATTCTCTGAGTACCAGGAACTATATGCATTAAGTTGTTGCAATCATTAATCTGACCATTAAGTTTTGTAGAAACAGTCTAAAGTTCGGTTTTTGTTTTTTTTGTGTTTCGCACATCTGCCACTAAATAAACTCTGCGCTAGACAAGCGTTTAAGCTTAATGTGGCATTCTAAGTTTAACAAATTAGAGAACAACTGAACAAGCAGACGAAAGACGTCAATCATTGCTTTTATGGAAATTCCAACCCTACTCAAATTGTGTAAATAGTATTATCCAAACGACTCACTTTAATGGTGATAGAATACAATAAGAACGACGGTGTTTATGAAATGTATGCACAGTGACAGGATGAAACATCTGCGAATCGTCGTTCTTCGTTTGTTGTTTTCTTCATTTCGATGCAATCGCTGCTACGTGTTTGTTTTAAGATTGAAAGTTAAATAATGTACGGAACTAAAACCAACTTTTACATGATTTAGTTGTTAGCAAATAGTTAAAATGCTTTAGATTGATCAGACGATGTTGATGAGTCGCGGAATAATGTAAAGTCTTCAAGTCTAAACTAAAGTTCAATTGTTTGTACTAGTTGAAGGATCTTTTGTGAGCGAAACATTCATCTATTTTTAATGGTTATCCTAATTCGTAAATTTTATACGAAGAGTTCATTACAGGCAGTTCATCCGATTTTATACCGAATCGTAATCGTGTATCTGTATAGCATAACCTTTAGGCGCGTACAGATGTGTTGCATTTATTCCATTACATACAGGAGGAAGTAAAGGAAATTCGAGGCCTGAGTCACAACGGACCATAGTACAGGCTAATTATAGACAAAATAAAGTAGAAGAATAAGAAGTGATTCTTTTTTATTTACTTCCTTTTTTTGTTTTCTTGTTATACTTGAAAGAACACATGCTATGCCGGAGGTTTTCTTAGGCTTTCCAATATTCTTAGGCATCATTGTTTTCGTCGAACGTTTTAGAGCTAGCTTTGATATTTTTCTAAATACCGATTTTCCATTACAATAAAACAGAACTATAAAGAGAGGAATACAAACATAAAATAACTCGGGTCGAAACGAAATATGCATGGGAAAGCGTCATAAAACTTCGAGTTACCCTGTAATGTGTATATATGATTGCATAACCATCAGGCGTATAATGGTTCGACACATTGCATAAACTACTCTCCCCTGCAATACGTATTTTATTACGGAAGCTTCGTTACAAACGGAGGATAATCTCTATTCAGACCAAAAGAATACACCGCAAACACCATAAGCAATCACCCGATTTCTTACATACCGAAATTAAGCAATTGCTAGTTGAATTTAGATATTATCGTGGTCGATTTCTAATTGTTTACCCACATTGTTTATCGCAACTATCATTTGGGTAATCACGATCGGAAATGCGACAGTGGAAAGGGAATGAAAATGTGCGTTGCTGAGGGTGGACGCACGTAACAGGAAGCAAATTATTCCATTCATGTCGCTACTTGTCAGTTCGCTGGCGTGGGTTCTGTTCCATTAGGCTCCCAGTCAAATGTGAAACTGTTACTCAATTATGTAAATGACTTTCATCACGAAACAGCCAGCCCGGCAAGCGGACAAAAGCACAGTGCGTGCGTGAACGGGGCAAGAGAATAGCATATTTGTGTGTTATGGCAGCAGAAGCTAAACAGAGAAACATGGATCAAGAATCATGGTCTTCACCATAGCAAACCGCAAGGAAGCTTGGCAACAGGCCATCCAGACTATGATATTTTAATAACCGATTACAAACACCTTCGTCCTGTGCTGTGGAATGGATGCCAACCCCCGCACTACAGGGTAGTGTAACCGCGGGAACTGGGCAGCGGCACTTATCATAAACATGACGGGTGTATCATAAATCTTGCCATACTTCTGTCATAATTATCGCCCTTTCGGTGTTGGGCTATTTCGTGGCACGGAGCCGGGATGAGGTCTCAATAATTAGATACAGCCAAAGTTTTTGTTTGCCGAGCAATGTTTCCATCATCCTCGCACGTGCGGGTGCGATTCCACCCGGCGCCTGCTTTTGTGGGTGGGTTGGTGTGTGTGTGTGTGTTTGATATATGAATATCTGTTGATGTCGTCATCGTGACCGTTTAAGCGGGTAACTTTCTTTCCTTTCAGACGCACTTTTAATGGCGCTAAGTTAGATCTAGTTACGTAGTGTTATGGTCAAAAGTTTGGTTTGCATTGCCGCGGTTTATGAGTCCCTTGGTGGAAGTTTTGCTGCCTATAAAAATACTACACGTCCTGTGAGTAGCTGTGTGTGCGTTTTTTTTTAATATTCACATTTAAAGAGAAGAGTGAGGTGGCGTGGGGTGGAGGTGTGTACGCGATGTATATATTTTATTAACCCACGAAACATCCTTGGAAACTCCAAGTTGAAGTATAAAGAGAAAGAGACAGAGAGAGAGAGAGCAATCAAGTAGTAATAGAGAAGCAGTGATAGAGGGCAGGAGTTTCACGAAGATCCGGAACGACATCCGTTGAGATTCCGTTCGTCTGTCTCGCAAAATAGTATAGCTCCGTTTTTATGACGATCGTGATGCAAAACCATGGCGAACAACAAAACTTAGACTTTCGCTCGCAGTCTGGGCGCCAAAGTCAGTGCAAATTGATTCGGTACGAAGTTTTATAATTTGATCAGCCTTCGCGAAGATTTATGATATTTTTATTCGAAAGTTCATAAAACATTGGACTGCCTGCCTACCACCACCTACTGCAATGACCGATCTTTTCTGATCCAGTACTGTCGAGCTTTTGCTCGCGCTTGTTTTCCGTCATTCTGTAGAGTGGAGCTTTTGCTCAACGGACCTCGTTACTCGTTAGTGGTTGGGAAAAAGTTTTACCATCATTTAGTGCTTCAAGAGCTATCCTTTTCTTTAGACCATTGGATTTCTGTTCGAAATTTGTGTGCAATAAATAAGTTGAGGCTGGATTTCTAGGAGAAATACTTTCGAAGGTTGAAGGTCAGTGAGGTCTGCATCCTTGCTGCACCGGTAAAGAGTGTAATAAATTTTAAAAATGTTGAGAGATGCTCAGTGGAAACGGGTTGGGATGCTAAAAGTCAGAGCTAAGTATAAGTGCAGCATGGACCTATTGAACTGACAATATCCTTCGACAGTTCGAAATGATCGTTTTAAAGCGATTTTTTTAATTTTACTTTGTGTTATAAATTATATACGATAAAGATGAGTTGAATTCATGTATTTATACATTACAGAAACATCTATTCTTCCTTTTTGGTGTATTACGCCATATAAATATTTGTATGTGCCATATAATATTTGTATGTCTGTAGAATGTAAATGTTTACGCCCAAATGTATGCAACGTGCAACACACATCAACAGCGACGTTATTCACCACAGCTTGAACCGGTTCGCGTAACGCTTCTAGATCGAATCGGTTGAAGCACAAAATTCAAAAACACAAATCTTAAAAGAAAATAAAACATTTTAAACCACTTTACAACAAAAAATCTGCATTCGCGTTCGTGTTGCATTTACTGGTTTAAATGTATTCTTACTTTTGCTTCTCACGCTCGTACTGAGCGGTACACAAACGAACGGAATCGATCGAAGTTCCCCGCTACTAATTAGTGCCGAAATGAGTTGCGAAAACTTTTTCTCAAATAATATTCAACGGGTACGACAATAAATTACTAATCTCCCGTATCACACGGCCCGCTGCAGTGTAGTGCACTTATAAGAAAAGCCAGCTGTCATCATTATCCGCAAGCGACGAGCAAGTTTTTGACCAAAAAGTTTGTACCACCGTCTTGGGCGCACTGTCCCACTGTGAAAGGACACAGATAAGGAAGAGTTGGTTCGGAGAACACAAAATGAAGGATTGCAAAAAGTATGTACATTCGGACACACGATTTCGAGCGCTAGTTTGGACGACGGTGGCGGTGTCATTGTCTGTGCACTGCAACCGGGGTTTGTCGTTAATTAGACGGTGTAAGAACAAGAGTGACGAGCGCGACGACGAGTTGAGATGGTCACCAGCATCATCGAAGCTCGACAGCAGTTGAAGGACGCTCGTGTTAGAGTTGAATCTAGCTAGTCTGCTGAACTTTTTTGAACTTCTTCTTAGCAAAGTTTTGGTATCGAAGCGATGGGAATGCATGCTGAGAAGGGAAGACGTAACGTGAGCCATCACGACATTGGTGCATTGTTTTCAGTCTGTCGAGATACCAGAGCTATGAAAAACATCACCTTACGCATCGAGATGAGCTGATAAGAGTTCGCGCGGAGAGAAAAACCATGTCTTTACCCGATTGGCCCAAAACAGTTTTCCCAGCTTCACGAAAACAGCAAGCTATTGTCCATCAAACCGTCGCTTACGCAACTGGAAGCTCGGCGTGTGATTTGGTGGTTTGCGGTTGTGCTGCAACCTGGAAGAAGCTTCTGTAGCAATTGATAATGATAGATTCAACAACAAAAAGTTATGCAAAATTATGTAAGGGGTTATTTTTCGAGAGAGAGAAAAGGAAAGGAATCTGCTGGTAAATAATTAGTACCAGCGCATTAAGCCGGAGATGATCTAAAATTAATCTTAGGGCGTAAGACTTTCTCCAAGACTGTCCTCTTTCGCAATGTTGGTAATTGTTTCAATCCGAAATTCGCAGTATGAATTAACAGTTTACGTGAACCTAGGACTGTCCAAATAAAGTGTTCAGTGCAAAGTTTGTTCCAACACGTAGTACTCTCAACAACAACAACCACACAGTTATTCAGAGCACCGAAGTTCCGTTATCTATGGTAGACTTGAGTGACAAAAATGTAAATATGACGATTAGCACCCTCGCCGGGGATAGCGAGTTAACGGAAGCCCAATAAACTGGGCCACACTTTAAAAACTCTTCTGTCAGGTTACGAAATTTAACCTCGTCGTCTTCTCTCTAGACAACTCTAGAGTTTGTATAGCAAACGACAAAATATTTCGGGTGAACAATCGAGTTCTTGGCTGCTTACTGTGAACTCGTTGAAACATTTACTTCGCTACTAGTAACACGGTCAGCATTGTATCGACCAAAGCTCGGTGGGGTAGTGCTGCGTTGTGCTTGGGTTCGGTGGAATTGTGAACTTTTTCCACCGACAAGTTAGCTGGAATGCAAAGTCTGACGGACAGTTGATAAAATGGTTTCATTACCGAAACTTTTCCCACTTTGTTCATCGTTCGTGGCTGGGTAACAACATTTGTTTTACTTACTGCTGGACCATTCGCTGATAAGATTCGTTGGTCGTAGGATTACAGATTCCATAAATGTCACAGTCGAGCGGCAACAGCAGCTGCATGTTACCCGGGCACATCGAAAACAAAAAAAAGTCTCAGAATTAAAACAAGAAGTTAACGGTGAGCTAGTAAATGCAGTGTCCCTGAACGAAAAAAGGAAGCAAACGGCACGTACTGCAAACGCTAGTGTTATGATTCACACTAGCGTCATGGAGTCGTTTTTCACTGTAACTCTTCGCCAAACTATCCTTGGTGGGGCTGTACATAAAAATGTCACTGTACACGATATAGATTTTGTTTTGTTGTTGCTAGAAATGTAAGCAAACAAAACACATAAAGAGCAACATCCTCTGTTAGCTTTTGGACACTGCCAGCAACTCATGTTCACCGTCTCGTACCGCACACGAAACGGTGCTTTTGTTCAGAAGGTAAAGTTCAATCAACCGAACATATTAACACTCCCAAACTAAACTCACATAATTTTACACTGAAAAGGGTGCTAATTAACGTAACTTATTTTCGGATGAGCCCCATTTCCTCTGCCATTACATGTGTTACGCGCATTTAAGTCTTTTTTGACTGTCAAATTTCATAGTTTATTCGTTTACGTTCAGGTTTGTTTGCCCTTCCCGTATTCAATAATATATTATACCATATTAGTTTATAATCGATACCACAGCTGATCAGTTGTTTACTTATTACCTCTGGTTAGTTGCACTTTTTTCTTGCACACTTCTACAATCCGTACTTCAAATTATCAATTTTTCTTTTTCATATTGCCTTAGCTAAACAGTAACAACAGACTTTTATGTAACTCTTCGCCAAACTATCCTTGGTGGGGCTGTACATAAAAATGTCACTGTACACGATATAGATTTTGTTTTGTTGTTGCTAGAAATGTAAGCAAACAAAACACATAAAGAGCAACATCCTCTGTTAGCTTTTGGACACTGCCAGCAACTCATGTTCACCGTCTCGTACCGCACACGAAACGGTGCTTTTGTTCAGAAGGTAAAGTTCAATCAACCGAACATATTAACACTCCCAAACTAAACTCACATAATTTTACACTGAAAAGGGTGCTAATTAACGTAACTTATTTTCGGATGAGCCCCATTTCCTCTGCCATTACATGTGTTACGCGCATTTAAGTCTTTTTTGACTGTCAAATTTCATAGTTTATTCGTTTACGTTCAGGTTTGTTTGCCCTTCCCGTATTCAATAATATATTATACCATATTAGTTTATAATCGATACCACAGCTGATCAGTTGTTTACTTATTACCTCTGGTTAGTTGCACTTTTTTTCTTGCACACTTCTACAATCCGTACTTCAAATTATCAATTTTTCTTTTTCATATTGCCTTAGCTAAACAGTAACAACAGACTTTTATCGTTTTCTTCTATAATGTGTGTGTGTTTTTTTGTTTTGTTTGATTCGCTCTTCAACGTTCTAATGTGTTTGCTTTTTGTTGCTAGATATTCTGTATTACACAATGATCATGTTTACCCTGGGCGAAAGATGATCATAGCGAAATGATGCATGTGAGAGAGTTTATCGTTACAAAAAAAAACCCCCCCTTAGGAAGAACAGGAAGTTGCTTCCCTGTGTTTATAGCCTTGCTTTTTATTTGCTTTTGACACAATGATTTTAACAGTGAAATATTGCTCCATTCCCGATGTGTTTAGACAGATACACATAACAGAATAACGAGTTAAGTGGATAACAGACAAGAAAATGAACATGCCACATCAATGCTTCAATCCGAACACAGAGAAGGTTTTGTGAATGTATGTTTTGATTTTCTTTTTTTTTACAAAATGTACAATTATACTCAACGCACTTCATCACCGCAACCGAAATATAGGTAGGAATGATTGCTTGTGCTAATCCAAATGATTTTGCATCAGAACACCCCGTCGTAACGGGAGCTTCCCCGCTAACCGTTCACACCATTTCCCAAGCGTGCGCCTCTTCGATCGCTTGCAGCTTTAGTCCGATTTGGTGTGCGATTTTATCCCTCACTATTAACGCATCGATCCGTTAGAGGAGCCGGAGCTGGCAGTCGGATAGTAGGATGGGTGCATCCCCGGTAGGGCATAAAATCATCCCAAACCATGCGCAGAGCCGTACATCAAACTTAATAAAGGTGGGAAAAACAAAACATCGGCCCTGCCCTGCAAATCGATACCCTGCCTTAGCTAGCGATCGGTTTGTTTTGTTTTTAGCGCATCATTTGCTTACCATCCGCGCGTATCCATATTGTGCCTGCACGACAAGAAGGGAGATTTTAATTATTTTTGGCATCATTGTTCTCTTCCCTACGCTTCTTCTTCTTCTTCTTTTACCACAAACACTTCGATCCGAACCGATTGAGAAACCGATCAATGAAGGAGTTGTGCACGCGTTTGGGCGATATGTAATAGTGCATGAAAAGCTTTGCTTTTTTGCTTCTTTTACGATAAACAATCGACAGAACAGAAACGTGAACTTTGCAGACGGGTATTTGTTGGTTATCCTTTTGCCTATTAGATCGCCCTTATCGTGTTGCGGTATATTTCATTATATTTCCATTATTATAATCGTTACTGTTATACTGTAGCTATTCTCCCCATCTCATGGTTGGTTGTTTTTGTGGTATTTATTTGATGTGTGCTTGTTTATGCTTTGTTTATACTCTTCAATGCTTTTCTCTTCTGCTCCATTTGCCAACTTACTAGAAGCTGCCGGCAATGGTTGGGGTTTTTGTTTTTTGTTTTACTTTTTAACACATACACAGAGTACTACATTTACACCACTTGACGGAACTTAAAACCTCGCTCCTCATGCGATGCGCGATGAACCGATTTAAACGTAACAACAGAGAACAAGAAACATACATCACAATTTGCTTCGTATTGCCCGCTTATATGCACGATGCGAAAATAGGTATTGACTTAGCGTACGCGCACCTGTGATCTGTTGGTGGTAGAAGCACTCTCTCTCTCTCTCTCTCTCTCTCTCTCTCTCTCTCTCTCTCTCTCTCTCTCCCTTTCATTCTGCTTGTGTGAAATGGCTGTGCTGTGACTTCTCTATTACCCTATTCGTATTGTTTGCTATTGGTTTGTAGTTTAATATTCAATGTGTAATGAAACAATTTTCTCTTTCGGCAAGAAGTGTTGCTGTTATCTATTCTTCTTTTCATCGCTCGATCCTCGATCGATCTCGGTCGTTAATTATATCATCTGCTTTTGCTTTCCATTTGCAATACAATATCCATGATAGCTTAGTTTTTTTTCCCCTATTTACTGGCCTCTAGTAATCTTCTGATATCCACAGTTCAAAGTGAAAACGGTTGCAGCTAAAATTGTTCAATATTCGACACGAGCAATCAACATAAGAAAAGGTAAGGTATCCTGTTAAAAGCAGAGGAAACCGACATTAGTCGTGTCTAGTAACAGAGTGTTTATAACAAAATTCAACTTCAACGCAACAATAACGAGCAAAATCAAAGTATTGTAACAGAGCACAAAACAATTAGGTGAAACCAATTCGTTTTAAACAAACGACTGTTGGAAACCATTTGTCTAGTAATGCATCCCTCCCATGCGTAACGCATCTACCATCCCGTGTGTCATAAAACTTTGGCCTTAATGCTTCACCAAAGGCTGAACATATTCTGCCATTGCATGAAGCAAGTGTTTAACTATTGCGCTAATAATGGTTTCCTACACGCATTTCCTAACCCAATGACAGGTAGACAGGAATAAATTCCCCGAACAGGTTTAAAGACTAACAATGGAAGGTGTAAACTTAACTCAAGTTTTAGCTCACGTCAGGACACAGTTAACAGTCAAGAAGTTGTGAGTTGTAAGGTTCGGAAATGGTTTGTTATTATAACTGTTGGTTAGGCTTTCCTACTACGCTCGATTCGTTTACATTTTCGTCAGTTTTTATTCCTATATTACAACCGTTTTATTCACCTTCGATATTGAACCCCATCCGTATCGAGAAGCAGTGAGGATCACGTGTACGAGCGCTGCTAATATACTACTTCCGCTAGATGGGTTCCGCTTCCTAAGCGTATCTATGTCCTTAAACGACTAAAAACCAAAGCAAAATCGCTTCCGGTTCATATTTGCATCTTATCTCCCCATATCGGCTACATCTTCTCCGTTTCTTCGTTTGACACTCCGCTAGGAACCTAGGCCGAAGGGCGTTCGTATAGTTGACCCTTTTTTTCTAATTCACTTGCACTCATGCACTTTCACATCGCTCACTCTATTACGCACACCTCACGCACACACATCGATTCGCGTCTTTGTATAGAAAAAACAAATGTCCTAAACCTTATTTACCTAGCGCTAATAGTGTCGCACTAGTCCTCTCGATCTCACGACTACCACACACACACACATACATACACACATTCAAGTATATCAATTAAACTATGTACAGAGTTCGGCTTCGGTCGAAGCGCGTCGACGAGCCTGCTCTCGGAGCACCGTGCTGCTGCTGCTGTTGGTGGTAGTGGTGGTGGTGTTGATGTTGGTGGTGATACTGGAACGGATGGTTCGCGGGATCACCCGCCATCGAGTACCGATTGACGGCGTGCAGCCGCGCATGCCGCTCCTGCAGGTCTGTCCTGCGCCGGTAAGCCGCCAGTCGCTAGGAACGATAGAACCCATTCTTCGCAACCGTGTCCGTCTCACCAAGCGCGTTCGGAACATCGGGAATACCACCGGGCACGTCCTCTTCCGAAGATTTCCTGATGCAGTCTCGCACAGCCTGCAGCACTATGGCAACCCGTCGGTCTAGCGCCGTCAGATGTGGTTCCCACAGGACGGGTGCGATCGGATCGATGGCCATCGATTCGCGCATCGCTTCCGACAGAGATTTTGGACCGTTGTGGTACCGCAGCAGCGTCTCTAGTGTGGACGCACGGATTAGGCAACACTGTAGTACCGGCGCCAAAATGGACAGCTCGTCGTGGAACGGTTTGCCGAACCCGCGGCCATGGTCAAGATGAATCGGGAACGTATCGTTACCGAAGATCTTGAATGTTTCGTAATGGTGCCGGTCCATGTTACCGGTCAGGAAGTCAAACACGGACATGTCCATCAGGTCGAGCAGCCGGCGACCCTCGTCGTACGGTGGAATGTCCCGCACCATCGTGCAGTAGTCCGAGTCCGTTTCCCACTGTGCCTTCCGGCGCTTGTGGTACGAACGGCGCCACGGATGTCTCCACACCTTGCGCTGCGTGTCGTCCTGCGTCGGCAGGAAGGCAGCAAACGAACCTTCCAGCGTGTCCGGATTGCCGCAGATCGCGTGCGACGTGTCACAGTAGTACGAGCACTTGCCGTGGAAGCACAGATTGCTGGACGGCGACACGAAGAACGTCTTCAGCAGTACCTCATCGCCCACCTGGTAGATTTCGGTGGTGATGTTAAGAATGCGTCCGGCAACCGGCATTGCTCTCCGAAATCCGAGCAACCGATCCAGATGGAAGGCTGCAATTTCGGCCGTGTGTCGCTCGTAATCGGTGAAATAGAAATGATTCGGAAGTGTTTGCTGTTCGCGTGGAAACCGCATCGGTTTGAACAGTGCGTGCACATCGTTCGGGTAGTCGATGATCAGCTTCAGCTGTGTGCCACCTTCCTTTTGCACTACGTGCAGGATGGGTAGCCTTATCATGTCGTCGATCACCGCATTCACGAGTGTGTCATCCCGGCTGTACAGTTCGCGCTTGGAGATGCGCAACTGAAACCGCTCCAGATTGGACGCATTTGAGCTGGGCCGAAGGTCCAACAGTTCACCAAGCGTTGGATTTGCTTCATCTTCATCGATCGGTTCGTCCGTGTAGGATTCCTCCCGAACAATGATGCGTTCGAATGGTTGCGGTGCACGATGTTTGCTTGCACGCGGTGCCACCACCAGTGCCGTTAGATCCTTGAAGCGATCGTGTGGCGGTGGAACGGTTGTAGTTGATGCCGACTTGCCAGGATATCCCGGACCGGAAGTGTCAGTGTGACCTCGGTGTTGGGCTTGCGCGTTTGTCGTGAGGTACTCCTTCGAGCCGGACGCATTACTTTTTGCCAGATACTTCCGGTGAAACTCGTTGTAGATGCCACTTCGATCCTGCTGATTCGCGTACCGGATGCGAGCGTGCGACGGGATAAACTCCCCCCTGGACACACCCAAATCCATCTGTAAATCGACGACCAGGAGCAGCGTAAAGAGCACGAGCAGGGCACCGAATCCGAGCGCAAGCCGCTCACGCAGCTTCTTCGACCGGATCCAGTACATGATGGCCGCGGTGATGGTACTACGGTCGGGGCAGAACAGTCCGAAATGCTGTGGTCGATCCGTTCGCCACGGTTACTGCACACTGAGTGGCGGCCGTTGCTTGTGGGGGGATGCTAACTAGCTGCTCCACCGCATGAACGTTGCGCCGCACAATGTTACAACGTTACTTTTAGCACCTACATACACCTCCAACGTCGTCACTGTTGGTATGACCTCCCGTACCGCGAAATACCTTTCTTCCAACTCTTCACCGGAATGGTCTTGAAACACAAACACACACACACACTACAGCATAGAGCACAAATTCAAAATAATAAGTAAAAACAACACACGGCTCACAGATACACACACCAGGATTGCCGTTTCACCTTCACAACTGGTGCCCTTCTACGTGCGCTTGTGGTAACAAAAAAAGGTTTTCGCGCGCTTATCACTTTACCAATTGAATCACCGTAATACCCACCCCGCAGCTAATCGTCCGGATGGGGGATCACTGTAACGAGATCATCGCGCTACAGATCGCACACAAACTTGATCTTAACTGATCGTTTCTTATCGCCTTGATGTCCGGCGCAATGATGTGAACGGACTCGGGGTCCATCAATAAGTGCTGCACTGTCGCTAACGACACCATCGTCAAACGGAAAACACTGTTCGGCCACCGTTCACTGCCACTTCTGCTGCTGCTGCTGCTGCCGTCGGCTGTTTACACTGGTTGCGGTCGTATTGGATGGTTTTTGCAGAAGTCAGCATTTCAGCTGTTTTTCACCACCACCGAGAAGGAACACACGAAAACACTTGCCTTACACAGTGTGCCCGGTTGCCACATTGGAACGTGATGCGGTAAAGTCAATCTCCCAGTGCTGACGGGAGTTTAGTTTGCGAATGACTCGTACGGTGCGCAGTTAGTTCTTTGGTGCGGATGTTCGAGGCACGGTCGTGTGTTTGAGAATTATATTACGATTCGCACGCAATAGTCAACACGGGAATACGATCACAAACACACAGACAAAAACGCACATCCCTCCTTTGCGCATGGAATGGACGGTGCTGACGATGATGGTGGTGGTTGATAAGAATATGGGAGAGTTTGCACGGATGTTCGCTGTGATCAAGTTGGGATAGATTCCAGTGATTTACATAACACGTCCGAGCTGTGGTGCCGTCGTCCACCTAACAGCCCCAAACAACAGAGCGTAGGTTCGTGTGTCGATGTGATGCTACTCGCGACGCGTTTCGGGCGAAACCCGAGCCAACACTGGTGCGCTGTTCGTGCGCGCGGCGACGCATTAACTATCGCGCGCCGGCTATAACCCTTCCGAGCAGCTGTGTGACGTCCGACTGTGCTGTGCTCTGGATATATTGTGGCGGGCTCTCGCGGTGGGCTGCTCTCGTGAAGATGGTGCCCACGCTGGAAGTTACTACCCTGCGCCGAGGCTAAGCCACTCTCCGGGAGAACACTGATACTGCTGCGCCCGCTGAGGGAAGCTTTCGATTCGGGGGGGGGGAATTGTTTCGCGGTAGCGCTTCGGGATGCGCTCCGGCGATTGCGTTAGTTCCGACCGTGCGCACGGTATCCGAACGAACGCTGGAGATGACGAAGACGATGATGATGGTGGAGAGATGATGGTCACGGGTGTAGTGGTGTGTATCGAGGTTTGGGAACAGATCCACCGAAGACTGACAGCAACGAGGCTGGTGAGCTGCTTTGTTGAAGTCCCGGTCGACAGGTGCCCAATGAGTAAACGTTTGTCTATTGGACAGTTTACGCGGCAGCGTTTCTCTTCGCCAATGTGTCTGCAATGTTAAGACGTTGGAGCACCCATCGTTACAGAATCGTCTTCAGGGTGAAAGTTTGGTTCTCGATCGTACTCGACGCTGCACACCGTCGATCAGATCAGTTTGGGATGCAGTGGCGCTGGCTATGTGACGAATGATGGCTCTGGAATTAGAACGTAAAACAAGAAGAGTAGAAACTACTTAGTTACGATTCTCACAACTGCTAGTAACTGATTGAATTTAATGTTTTCTTCTCCATTATGCACACAACACAGGCCTGTTCCATCCCCATGTTCAAATTAGACGGTATGGGTATGGGTTAAGAGAGTTGTGTTTGCTTTGTTTGTGTAATTCTTTTTTTTGGGACGCTGCGATAGACGAGCGACGATGGAAGGGATGGGAATTATGATTACAAGAACAAGGCCACACACACGCGGTGCACGCATGCACGCGTGTGCATGATGATGATCGTTGCCTGATCGTATCGATCGCATACACACAGCACGTTTCGAGTGAAGATACGAGCAAAACATCGTGTACACAAGATATGCGCGTTTGGCAGATAATTACAGTTTGACCCATATATGCATATTGCTCCTGATTGGACTGACGATTCGCGCGCGCGCACACACGCAGTTTCGCAGGTTGTTGTATGCGTGCCGTTGTTTTTTGTTTTTTTTTGGATTTCATTTGATTTGTTTCCCGAGTGTAGGTTTTTGCCGTCCGTCAAGACTATTTATCGTTGTGCCAGTTGCATCTGTTGCTGCGGGCAGAGAGCATCCGTTTCATATGATTACGGTTATTACTGGCTGTTGTGAATGAGATGATGCCCACCGAAAAGTTCCCATTTCGACGAGGTGATTAGATTTAATTTGATGCACCAACAGCTGACCCCGTTTCCCAGTGTTTTAAGGTGTTTTCGCAAAAAGGAAACACATATCGCGCTGATCATCAGATGTGGAAAGGGATCCAAAAATCAAACACGCAAAAATTGGGCCATTCTGTAGGTTCATTTTTCGTATGTAAACTAGGTGATTCTGTGGAACCTCGAGCGATGAGAAAAGTGGAGACGGACGGACACACACGCAGCGAACCACTTCCAATCGGGAATCTTTGGGCTGCGTTATGCTTTCAAAACAGAAATATTCACACAGTGGGGGGGAGCTCTGATCGTTTTCCTCCGATTAACGAACTCCGAAAAGGATGCGCTACGTGATCGTGAATGAACACCGATCGCCACACATAAATCATGCTCAACGGTCTTCTTTCCGAGTCTGGACCGTGGGCACGCATGTCAGTCAGTTTCGCTCCACATAGAGGGATTATATGGATGTGTCCATGTACGCGCGCCGGGCAGTTCAAACGAATTAACGAGAAGTATCTCGCCGTGCCGATGACCTGACTGCTCATACCCACACAGATGCTCGGGGTTTACCGGATTCCCACCAGCGCCGCACCAGTCATTCAAACTGTAACGGAAACAGCGCTCGTTGGACGAGGAAATGACCGGAAATGCAAGCACAAAACGGTTGAACGGTGGTTACGATCGTGCCCGGCGGTGTCGCTTAGTGATTTTTGTGTTTTCCTACCATCATTCATACTGTTTCTGTGTTTCTAAATTGTTTTTTGATCGTTTTGCTCTCGCGTGTATACACTCCGGTGGAACGCGTTAGCATTTCGGTGTCGTTGGTGCCTTTTTGTCACGTTGTTACTATTTGCTTTTATTGGACTTTTTTGTTATGGATTGTTTCTCCGCTTTTCTTTACGATGCGTTAGCGAAACGCATAATCTGTCATACTTAATCCAATGTTCACGCAGCAATTAAAGGAGACGGAAACTTTGTTCACCGTTCGGGCTCAACAGATGTGGGGAAGGAAATTTGGCAATTTAAGGTATGGCATTAATTTGAACAAATAAGCCGAAAAAAAAGCAACAATTATCCAAACCAAACTTGCCTGAAGCGTAGTCTTGCTCTGATTGAGTTTTCTTGCCTTCACGGTTTTATCGATCC